>JAOXYF010000010.1:13762286-13777286 GCA_028565775.1 Sternarchorhynchus goeldii
GGGGCCAGCGGACGTTGGCTGGAGGGGGGGGTGGGGGTGGGGGGGGGGGGGGGGCTTGCTCAGTCCTTACTGTGGAAAACTTTCTCTCTCTCTGGTAAGGATCACATTTTTGAAATTGGATATTTTAATTTAGATTTTTTGGGATATTGTTTTGTTTTTAAACTCTTCTATCTCTGAAATGGTCAGTTTACAGGAGATACAAAATACTTTACTAACCTTGCAAACTCTAGTGGACTAACAAGATTTTTTTTTCCCCCCATTTTAAATTTCTACTAGTCCACTTATCATGGAATATGAACAGAATGCAATAGGGTGGCTGGTAAGTGTGTAAATAATAATAACTACAGTAAAATAGAGTACAGATGGAGTTTTCTCATGATAAATCGCTGACCTTTTCATGCTAGTGTTCATTTACCTGTTGAAATCCACTCAGCTACACTGAGTATCTTGTGTGTTGTTACACTACCAAACCTGTAGCATTCGTTGCACTACACAAAAAATGCTATGAAATTATGCTCAGTATCTGTAAGACTGAAAATATCTATATTAAAAATCAAAAAAGGGGTTGTGTCAGCACTGTGTTGTCAGTGTTGGAGATATAACCTTTTTCTCACAAAAACAGACTTAATGTAAGTCAGAACTGTTCATGTTAATAATTAAAAGTTAATAGAATGGAAACATGGTACTATTGATTTCTACAGCAAACATACAATTTTTACAGGTTTTTCAATTAATTGTTGTGTTAAATATTGACTAAATTCAAACCTTCAATCTACACTCTCTCTCTCTCTCTCTCTCTCTCTCACACACACACACACACACACACACACATATATATATAATTATAAAAAATGCAAATACATCTTAATGTAAATGTAGATTACACAACAAATATCCCAAAATGTAAACTAATCCAAATTAATGAAAAGTAAATACATCTACGTTTACTATAATTCATTGTTTTTGCCAACAATACACTTTCATCTTTCGAGGAAGTTAAAATCTCTCAGTTTTTCCCACCCAGTGTAAGATTGTAGCACCTGCTGTGTAGGTTTGCAGTACACGTTGGTCATCTGGTGCTAATGAAGTTCTTCACCAATCTACTGATGTGACCTCCACACACATGATTCTTTGTTGTATGCTTGAAGAAAGCTTTGGTACAAAAACTGCATTAAATAATAGATAATAAGTATTTTTTTTCTTATATATAAAAGTCGTTTATATTGAAAATATTATATTTTTTTGTTAAAATTGTTGTAATTTTCTTGCTACTGATGTGCTGAAATGAATCTAACAGCAACATAATCTGGAGAAAGTTTCATTTCCGTTGTACTTACAGTACATCTGCAAAAGAAAAGTGATCTTTGGCTTTGATGTTAACAGTGTGTGTGTGTGTGTGTGTGTGTGTGTGTGTGTGTGTGTATTGTATGAGACACTATGGGTAGCTTTGCTGACTGATTCCCCACCTGCTGTATAACTGAGCTAGATTCAGAATCCAAAAAGTCTCTGAAACTTTAACTAGTGGAGGCTTAGAAGTAACTTGTAAAACATAGTCCATGTGCTGTCTGTTTACTTCAAAGAACTCCGAACCGCAACAGGCAGTGTTTCATGAAAACATATCTGACATGTTCAAACGTCTAGTAAAACTCTTCATTTTGTTGTCATGTTAACAATGTTTTATTATGTTTGAATAGAATTGAGCCTGATTATGTCACAGCTATGAAAAAGAATTCAAAAACCCTCTGTTGCCCTGTGTGTAAAAGAAAATTCCAACACAGCTCTGAGGAATAATCAAAATTATCTTTATGAATGAAATACCATTTTCATCAATCATGCTTCCGACTTGATATTCTAACCTTGATTTGGTCCTGCATTTGCTTCTGAACAGTGTCCTAGAAATAGCTCTTATTCATCAGATGTTCTTCCTCCATCTTTGTTCCTGACATGTAGTAGCTGGAATGACTTTGCAGACACTTGATGGACTAGATCAGTCCTCAGAAATGATTAACTCTGTTTCTACAGTTTGTAGTTTAAAATGCAGCTATGCATTAAATTGCATTCAGAGGTCAATCCAGTGCTGTAGTGCTCTAAAAATAGTGTGAGTGGTCTTTCCTTCGTCCTGAGCGTCCTGCTAAAGCACAGAGATGCCAAGGTAAGTTGAGACACAGTCTAAGCCCTCACTAATGTGCAAAATTGCTTTTCTCTTTTTTAATTCTTGCATTTGGGTGGGGAAGGGTGTTGGGTGGGGAAGGGTGTTGGGTGGGGGAGGGTGTTGGTTGGTATGTTCTAACTAGCGACAGATGAAGTGGGTGGTTAAGAGTCTGTAGGGACAAATTAGATTCCACATTCCATAATGTTTCACATCGATTTTGTGTAATTCATATATAATTTATTTATTTGATTTTTTACATTAACTTAGCATGTTAATGGTTGCCTATATATGTACCAATATATGTGTATATTTGCAACACAGCAAGAAATAAAATTATAACAATAATAATGATAATGTATATAAGACAAGCTGACATTGTAACTGAGATCCATAATATGGTTATGTAGATTAAATCAACAGAGGTTTGATCACAACATAATCTTTTGTACCATCCAGCATGCAAAGCACTTTGCTGAGCACTGCTTCACTATATTTTCCATTCATCTCTCACAGTTGTCACCAAACAATGTAACTTTGATTCATCCTCTAAGAGGACTGACATACCTCCCTGTTTAACTCACCAATGCATTATACATCAAAGGGGGCCTTGTAAGAGCAAAGAGCGAGACAAAACACACACAGCTCGTGAAGCTACAGAGAACAAAAGCATGGCAGGACAATTTACCCGTGTGTGTGTGTGTGTGTGTGTGTGTGTGTGTGTGTGCATGTGTGTGTGCATGTGTGTGTGCATGTGTGTGTTTGTGCACGCATGTGAGTGCGTGCATGTGTACGTGCGCGCGTGCAATTGTGTGTAAGTGTGTGGGTGGGGTCAGCTGTGTCTTGGTCCAATGCCATCTGGCCCTGGCACAGTTCTGAGGTTGGCACTGTGCCACAACCTTACTTCCACCAGACCGGTAATACTTGCTTCTATTTATACAGCAGGAGCAAATGGTTCACAACGGGCTTCGCACAGTGGCATTAGTGGGCTGAGATTTTTAGCAAAGCGTAGAGCAGGTTGGGTGCATTATCTGACCCAGGCAGAAGACTTGGTTAGGATGGTTCAGTCATCAAAGGAGTTAAAAGACAGAGGCTATTTCAGCTACAGACATGTTTGTTGGCCTGGGAGGATGGCGACTAGAGCGTGGCTGGGCTTGGGGTAGGACGGGTTTAAGGAAAAAGGTTGGGGGTAGCTGTGTGGAAATGGGCCGGAGGTTTTGTGCTGCTGAAAAAAATATTCCCAGCAGCCTTGGTGCAGTGGGTGTGGCCGCAAAACCAGTTTCCATGGGGTTTTCTGACTAGAAAGCCAGGCACTGTTGTATTGTTCTGTATTGATTTTGAATGTTTGTCTGTCCTGGGAGAGACGGACACTCCCTCGGCATGGCACTGAACGCCAAAACTCTCATCTGCTTCTACAGTACTCTAAGGTACATCTACAACAACTACAACAGTCTTTGAAAGACGAAATTGAATAAAAAGCTACAAGCAACCACACACACACACACACACAATCACCCCCCCCCCCACACCAACACACATGCAGGCAGTTATATGCTCAGCACAAAGCCCAAGTTGGACCACCTCGACCGAGCCTTCACGTACTGTGCCCCTGCAGGGCTATTGCCACGGAGGTTTGTTGCCACGGCGTCAGTGTGGGACATCTGCCGGGGTGCTGCGGGCACCTGTTTGGGCAGCGCTGTGGGCAGGGCCTGCTTTGCCTGCTCTGTTCCGCGTGCACAGTTGTGGGCTACATTAGTTGCGCCTGATCATGTGCAGAGACAGCCTTCGCCCTAAGGCCTCACACTATCTCAAATTCCCCATTAAAACCGTAAGAGGAGATGGAGAGACACAGCATGGTGTGTGCATTTGGGGGTGTGTGTGTGTGTGTGTGTGTGTTTGTGCATGCGCGTGTGTGTGCGTGGGCGTGAGCGAGCATGTGTGTGCGCGCGTGTGACTTCTCGTGGTTAGCATCTGAATGATGTGTGTCTGGGTTTTACAGTTATATGCTTCCAAATAAATCACTGCACTTAAGTCCACTCATAATGTCTCTATCGATGGACAAATGCAGACATTTATACTAGACAGTAAATTCAGCAAAAGCGACGACTGTGGCCAAACCGTCCGCTTGCAGTGCCAGGGAGACGATTGCGCACCCATAAAACGACAGGAGCCGACCATAACCAGTCAGTACATCAGAGAGAGCGGAAAAAGGAGCGAACAGCCGGAATCCTGCGGACCGACGGGAAGGGAAAGCGTTCCTGGTGCTCGCTGTCCCCGCCTGCCGAGGCGGGCGACCCATCCATGGCGCGGGCCGGCGTTATTAAGAAGCGCTTTGACACGTTATACATAGACTGGATGGCGTAGGGCCAGGGGCGTCTCCCGTAACCCCAGGATAGTTGCAGGGCTAATAAGGTGCAGAGAAAACAAACAAGAGGACAAAGACCATATGACCAGAAACTTTCTCTGCTCTGTCAAAACTCCAGGAAACAGACGTGTGCGGGTGTGTGTGAGTGTGCATGCAAACATGTATGTGTGTGTGTGTGTGTGTGTTTTTGTGCATGACAGAGAGAGAGAGAGAGAGAGAGAGAGAGAGAGAGAGAGAACATATGTGTTTCTCCCTCGCTCTGAAGTATGAAGTATGAAGTATGGTTTGAAGTATGAAGTATGAAGTATGGTTTGATGAGGTATTTATAGAAATTATATGAGAAAAGCAACACAAATAGAGCAGATTGAAAAGGAAAAGCAAATTACATTGCTAAAGCAAACACAGACCCAAATAAATAACAATCCCAGTTAAGTCACTTGGAAGGCAAAGCACTCTGATGTACATATCTGGTTTTAAGCACTAACTTGCAGGGAATAAGCACTCCCAAGCCCTGGACGATTCCTGAAAGTCCAGTGAGAACCTGGCATAAGAACAGCATGAGTGGCTTTCTGGAGGTGTTGAGTTCTCTGTCAAACACCCGCATGCGTTGAGTGCGCAGTGCTGGTCCTTAAAAGAGAAGATATCCTGAACACGTAGCGTGACAGAGAACCTGAGCAAACCAGGTCCCCTTCTTCTATTACAGTCTAATCCGTAAAGGACACAGCCTCTTTGTGGTATGAGGGCCAGACTCGTTCTCACTTTTTTAAGTTTTACAACCTTCTCAGATTTCCCCAGACCTGCCGAAGTCCACAACACTCTCCAACCTGAGGAAACATGTTATGCTTGGAGATGTGCCACTTACCAAGCCAATAAACTAAATTAGACTATGGTATGGGTTAGGGGTCTCACTCTCTTTCTCGCTTCCTTCTGTGTGTGTGTGTGTGTGTGTGTGTGTGTGCATGTGCGTGTGTGTATACAAATCCTTATGTTAGTAGGATTTCAACATATTCCCTGCAGGATGTAAGTTTGTGAATTCCTCATTGCTGCTTAAGTAATTTACAATGATCACACACACACGCACACACACACACACACACACATACTCAAACAACCTATTTTCACACACTTTCTCCTTGAGCAGCTCTCATGGGACGGTGGTTGCGAGTCTGAGAGAGTCTCACTGGCTTCTACAGCGTATCAAGAATGGCAGCTGTGTGGATTTAGACATCATCATTTAACTAGTCAGGGAAGGCATCGAGTCATTTCCTTAGGAGCTCAGGAGAAGAGAGGAATGAGGAGTGTGTGTGTGTGTGTGTGTGTGTGTGTGTGTGTGCTTGCGTGTGTGTGCATGTGTGCATACATGTGTGTGTGTGTGAGGGGGGGGCGTGTGGGTGACAGAGAGAGTGAGAGAGAAATGAACTGGATGTGGTATGTGTTCATCCGTTGCTGTTGGAGTCAGAGGATGTTTCATACTGACAGCAAAATGTCTCCCAAATGAGCTGCTTGTAGCCCTTGTTACTGAATCGCATTATCTGGATTCTCTCTCTCTCTCTCTTTCTCATGCTCAATGTCTCTTTCAGTATGGTCTGCTGAATATGGGCAGCCAGAGGCCTATACCAGTTCCCAGTCTGGCTGAATCTTTGTTTTGGGTTCATTTTGAAGCCTCACCTGGCTGAAGCAGTGATATCTTTGCTTAGTCCAGTCTCAGTGACACGAGCCTGAAATATCCATCACTCTAATCACTCCATTTGTCTTTGAGTCACATCTTAAACTTTTTAAATAGATCTAGTTGGCATTATTTTGGGGGTGTTCATGTTCATGAAGCATTATCAATTAAATTGTCAATTATTAAGAACAAAGTATTAAAAACAAATGCTGAGTTGTGACAACATTTTGATGAATAAAAATACATTAAATGTTAGCACTACTATAGAACCATTATTTGTAACAATTATATAGAATGATGCACTCACAAAGTTTAGCTGAACTGAGCTGGGTTTCCAAAAATCATTGCAAAACATTACACTGAGTATTACACTGAAAATGATCATTTAAGATCATTTTAACACTGTAGTGATTTGGGGAAGTGATTTTGGCCCCTGGTTATTATACCAAAGACATCTTTGCATCCCTCAAGTTACTTCATTATAGATTCACTTTGTATAGCCTCGCTTGATGTATCCAATATAGTTGTAATTTTCCCTCTCTGCGCTCTGTCCCATCTGCCACATTGTTGACCACAAAGGGAATGCAAGCAGTAGCGGGACTGTCAGATGGGCTTCCAAATCAATTAGTCAGGTCGGACGCTTAGAGCTCGGTTACCGACTGTTTGATGGAAAAAGCGCGAACACTCAGGTGACTGACGTGGCAGCTGTGACTCTTTCACGCCACATTTTCGGATTGTATCCGAGTGTCTCGCAACCCTTCCTATCCGGAACGCTGGCTCCATCCCAGCCATCCATCAGCGCCTAGCTTCATTCCCGCTCTTCAGCGGCGATCCGGGACGTACTGCAGTAATTTCAATGCACCGCTGGAATGCGGGTGCAGCCCACTTCTCCTGGTTACGCGTGCGATTCGTCAGCTTCAGTCAAGAGCAGTTACAGTTTCGCTTCAGTCTGATGAGGTGAAATGTTCTAGAGGGTTTCGCAAAAGCGAAGAGAAGACAGAACGTTACCACGGCGGCTGCTCTGCCGCTGGTCCGATCAAAAACAAACGTTTGGTCTGCCTGCCAACGGCAGCAATTACAGAGAAATCCTCCCTGGACTGTGAGGCCTGTTTCTTAACAGGATCAATATTCTCTTTAAACCAGAGAGTAAATTAACTGAACTGTTGCCATACGCCAAAACTGCAGAAACTTCGGAATCTTTTTGATCAGCGTTGATTGGACATACTAATAAAATATTACATTTGCCAAGACCTCCCCCCCCTAAATGCAAGCTTAAAGAGGAAAGATATTTTCAATATGTAGGCATAGCAATATTACCATGCTGAATTAACACTGCCATTCGTTTATGCCCAGCTGTATATGAATGAACAGTGTCAGTGTTAACTAAAACCTTGAATTTTGTTTCCATGTACAAGCACCACTGCTTCAGACTGCCTCCTGGTTAAGGTCTCAGTTTTTTAGGGGGTTAGGGTTAGTCCACTTCCATATTTCTCTAACTCATCCAGATTATATGACTAGATGATAAAATAATGATTTCAAAATGATGCACCGAAGTAAATTAAATAAAGCTGCTTTGATAAAGCAGCATTCCCAAATGACGTGGAGCTCCCTGCTGGAGTGGCTCGTAGTGACCCCATAACACAGAGCAGGCTGTGCGACTCGAGCGCCGCGGCCAAATGGAGTGAGCTGAGGGTCCAGGAAGAGCGATGTGTGCATATGGAGTGAGCTGAGAGTCCAGGAAGACTGATGTGTGCATATGGACTAAGTCGGCATGGAGCTTCTGACAAGAATTAATCCAGTGAACGTGGGGTGTGCTTCACTGAACCTTTCCAGCATGAGGTTATACTTTCTGCCAAGCTAGGAGGTTCTTGGGGATTTGGTTTCAGATAGATGATTGGGGCTGATGAAGACTTATCTTGCTCTCTTTCGAAACGCTGTGTAATAGTCAAAACATCCTGATGATGTCTGTAGTCTGTGGCGATAGCTCTGAATTAAAGGCATTCCCCCCGCCACACTCGCTCTCATAGCAGAGTGTCTCTATCCGTGGTGGGTGGAGCCTCTTCAGCATCAACACGAGAGCACTCTTCTCACCCCGTCCCTCCAGCGATGGCCAGAGGCACGACGGGGTTCGAGTGGTGTTGGAACCCAGTGTAAGGCCAAGCAAATCCTATGCCGTCATCTCAAACCTTCCAGCTTAATTGGCTGCAAAGAGTCATGGGTTTGAGTGTGCCATATTTGAAAAGACTGGGTGCAAGCAGTGGCTATGGATGTTCCCTTCTGATGGGTTATTTCTGTCTCTGCTTTAATCATTTAACAGTAAGTGACAGGTGTCATCAATATTTTTATCTTAAGTCTTTGCTTTTCCAATTGGCATGTGAAGTGTTCATCACAGATTCATTTTCAGTTATAAATATTTGATATCAAATGTCAAACAACATTTACAACCTGGCTTGTTTTTTTTTTTTCTTCTAGTATCAGAGAAAGAAGCGGGTAGGAGTTGTGGGAGTGTGGGTGTGTGTGTCAAGGGGAGGATGGCAGTATGTCACTTGGCAGTAGGCGGTATAATATGTAAGGCATCAAGGGAACAGCAGTGGCCATTTTCCATGATCTTTCCCTCCTTGCCTGGCTCGCAGGAGGTGCCTCAGTGACTCTCCACAAGGCCTTCATGCTTGTTTACATCACAGGGTTCTGATCTCATAATGGATGGTTAAAACCTTTGAGGGGCTCCTATGGAATTTTACGCTTTTTATGTTTCAGACCCTATGGGATGGTCAGCTGGCAGGTACAGTAGAAATCTGAGTTTTATTGCTCTGGGCCAAGGGTGGATTACAGGGCATCACTGTGGCAGAGGGCCCCAATGACACTCAAGCTTCTCTCGGCCTTCTGAAGCTCAAAGGAGTCCATTTTCACACCATGTAATTTAATGGCACAGCTCAAGTATGGCTAAACTTTCAGCGCACAATAGGATCTGGAGTGGTATACCATTTGCACCTCGGAGGAATGAAAATAGGTTATTGATCTATTTCTGGTAGGAGCACATGCTAGAGATCAAACGTGGATGCTTATTGCTCGGATGAAGCTATGGATTGCGAATGGCGAATGGCAATTGGTGATTGGTGAATGGCAAATGGCGAATGCCAACTGGCGACTGGCATCGCTGGGAGTGATCAGGCTCTAAGTGGCAAGAGCACTAAGTCAGCGTTGCTGGTTGGATGTTAACAGAAGGAATTAATGTATATACTATTACAATTGGACGCGACTTGCAAGTACGTGCATGAGGTCCTTGTATTAGCAGTATCTATCACAGGAAAGTAATACATTGTGGCAGTTTTGCTATGTATAAAAGCCAAGGTCTATTTGGAGGTTGTTCAAGTGTGCACTACGGGGAGATGAAAAAAGTATGGGTCATATGAATATTAACCAGTTTCAAAGAACTTTGGGTGAACAGTATATTTAGAACGCACATGTTCAATATCCCTCTCTCCACATAGATCTTTATTACTTTAAATAGGCTGTAAGATGCCAGAATGATAACAGACACAAAGGCCGAGTTATTTCCTGTGGCACCCTAATGATGTCTTGGGTATGCGGTGAGCAGTGTAACCGCACCAATCATATCTGGATATATGGTATTTCTGCCTGATTCCATAGGGAACCACTCAGTGCAGAGCTTCTCTTGACAGGAGTACAAATTTATCTTTTGCTTTACGATATCCCCCAAATCAGTTCAGAATGCCTTTAAAACAACCACAGGCGGTCAGCATAAAGACACATGTGTGGCGTCTGTTTGCTCATGTGTACTATCTTGTGTGCCCTCCTCCTTTCTCTCGGAGCATAAATCGCCAGGCCTCTCTCCCCTCAGGAGCTTTCTGTAGAGAAGCCATACTTTATCAATAAAGAGCACCTCTCGAACATGTATGGCTAAGTGGTGTAGTGTAACAGTCGCACCCTCGCACGTGTCTCGATTACAGACCTAGAAAGACAGAAATATGTTTTGCAGGTATGATTCACTTAGACTTTTTGGATTGGCTTTTGCAGCAGAGACATTCTTTTCCCAAGTTGGAAGAGCCTTAAGATTATACTTAAATCGTAGTGAAACCCGAGAAAACGAAAGCAACTTTGAGCTTTTGTTCAATATTTCTGCAGTTAATCAAATGAAGAGAGAAACAATTTAATCTCAAAGATGGGATGTAGGCACAGTTGCAATGGTTTCATTTCAGCAAAAAATGCTCTCTTTTATTATAATATAATCTTATAATTCTAATATTCTTTAACTGAAAACTGAGTGGGACTGTACCGAACACATTTCATATTCTACTTCAAGTGGAAGACAGAAGATAAGTGCTGATGTGTTTGTTTGGTTTATGTATTTATAAAAATTAATGTTATGATGAAAAAGCTATGAAACCAGGAAACAAGTCCCTGCAAGTGCAATAAACCGCATTAGGTGACGGATGGGACTCTGGGGATAATGCCTCGATCCAGGCAATTACGGACTGTCTCATCCTGGAGTCCTCTTCAAACGTGGTGTCGGATGGCAATTTCATTAGCTAAGATTAGAGACGGATATGAGGACCTCCGGAACATTATTGCACAGGCTGAAAGAGCTACCTTGTCCTACGTGGCCTGACGAGATCTGACAGATGTATTAAGAAGTATGATGCTTGAGGGGAATCTTAAAGAGCTCCACTCTGCTGGGCTGCAGGAAACCTGGATGCCTGATCTTGGGGTTTTGCAGTGGGATTGAATGTATGACCGTTTGTGTGCTGTGTAAATGTGTGATAATGGAAAACATACCAATTCAGTTCAGTTAAATTGCACAACTGAAATCCTCAAATTTTGCAATCACTGGTAGTTCATGTATGTCATAGAAAATGGTCAGTCAGTTACTTCAGTTGTTCAATTAGCTACCAGTGATTACACAATTCAGGACAGTCAATGGGAGTCATGGCCAGAATCACCTCCAGAAGACCTCTAGCAAATACCATATTTGTTGGCACCCTTGTAATGTTATCAGCTAATCTTAAACTGTCACTTTAAAACAGAGAAGGTGTGATAATCATCAACCACATGTGTAATATTTTTCAATCTACAATATTTTGTAGAACACTTATTAATCTCTGACAAAAGCTTGATGGGGGCGATAAGCAGTTTTGTCTCGAACCCCAAAACCCCCCCTTCGTGCAGTTTGGGATTATCTCACCATGCGGTCAGCGGTGGTTGAAGTAGATCGGTAGCCCTTCCTGTGCAGGAGAGGTACACCTAATGAGGAAAATAAAAGCAGATCTGGAGCAGATGCTCTTGCTCAGGAACCTTAAAAACCACAATCCGCTTCCTCTCCCTCCTGCTTTCCCAGGAAATGTGCGCTTGACGTAGCTGTCAGCAGCTCCGAGATGCTGATAGGGGATTTGCGAAACAGTTAAGATTAATATTTAGGGGAGCTCTGGCAAGACGGATCTGTATCCTGGCAACACCAGGCCTGCCGAAGGAGGTATGCGCGAGGCAAACAGCCGTTTGATGTGGCCAAACACTACAGTCCTGGCAGCTGACAGGCTAAATCAAGGACTTTTTTACTTAGGCTTAATTGCTGTCCCTTTTTATAGATCAGAGGGATGTATACTCCCCTACATCCCTTACCAGCAAAACTAAAGGCTCTGTCAGGGGCCAAAGACAAAAACATACATTTTTCAGAGATAAAAGCAAATTTAGGAGGGTTTGAAATCTAATACTTGGAACTAGGATGAGAGTGGAACAGTCTTGTCCAGTCCAATACCACAGGCCACAAACCCATTTGTAAAAGCTGTTCACTGAAGTAACGTAGGAGCATCACGAATTCTGAATCCCCCCCAAGCGTGTACATGCTTGGTAGCATGGAGGTGCCAACCATGTCATTAAAATTTGCTGTGGTCCTTCTCCAAGATCTACACAATAGAAACTCACTTTCTCGATTCGAGGCGGAAGAGAGCCAACCCATCCTTGCGGACTTTGAAAGTCTGCTTTTCAAGCCTTTTCTAAGCCAGGGGAAGAGGATGGATGTGTAGCACTCCCTGAAAGGTGCAGATGCAGAGAAGCAGAGCAGGTGCTGAAAGAGGGCTGTCTCGGGCCCTTTCTGACTCCCTGACTCACGCGCTCTCACTGAGCATGTGTAGTGACCCCCAGGTCATGCAACAAGGAGATCCTCTCAAGCACATGCTAATCACTGCCAGTTGTATTCCTCTGCTTCCATATCTCCATAATCATATACTGTTGCTGCTGGCTCTGGATCAGTCAGCTCTAAAGAAACCCAACTTGGCTTCCTGTGCAAGGAGACTCATTGTTCGCTTGTTCTGATTTATTCTTGCATTATGTTTCAAAAAGTGACCTTTCTATGAATACAAAAGTGCATTTTTTGTAGTATTTATCACTTGGTTAACTGGGAATAATCTTCAGCACAATACCGTAACACTGATTACGTTTATGGGATTGGTCAGAAACATATGTGTCGAGAATCCCAACAACACTAAAGGTTACAGAAAACAAAATACTCCTGTAATAGAATAAAACCAGCAATCAGGGCAGATTTCACTGGACATTAAGTGCAAGAATGTGTTTAACAACATTGCATATCAGTAGTTAACTGTCAAAACTCTTTAATGTGAAAGAACTAAACCCTACATAAAAAAAATGAAAAAAAAAAATCAGTGCAAACACTAAACTGTGAACATTAAGAAACAGCAATGAACATCTTGCTACATTGTTAAGTGACACTTGTACACATTACACACACACACACACACACACACACACACAAACATCCTTTCCTTGAGTGAGCTTCATCTATTTTCAGGATCTCTTTGGCTACTCACATTAACTGTTTTGCTAATGGTGTGAGTGTGTGTGTGTGTGTGGGGGGGGGGGGGGGTGGTCAATTAAATAGGGAGGCACACTCCCGGCTCCTCCTGATATATCACAATAGAGAAAACTTTACCTCTATATGGCTTGGGTCATTCTTGGGGTTCTCCATTAAACTTTACGGTTCATTGAATCAGAGCGTGGGCATCTGTTTCCCATCAAACCTTGGGGCCTTTATTATCGAGAGCATACTCTGGCCACAGCTTACAGAAACTGTCCGCGGAATCCGCTTCCAAGTTCTGACTGACAAATTTATACAGGTGTTAATTTTCCCCTATTCATTCATGGAAGTGTTTGAAGTTTAAGGCTGCCGACAGTGCAGTGTATTATGTTTTGGGGTAAGCGAGAAGAGAAACAGGCCAAAATAATAAGGGTTTAAGTCACGTCTTGGTTTGTGTTCATACAGAATGCATGCTTCTGGAGCTAATGACTTGGAAGCAAATACAGAGGCAAAGCCTAGACACACTCACAAAAAACACAGACCGGATTACATAACCTTTATAATCACAGATATGATGAAGATATGAAACACATGATTATTAAGATCACCTGCCCAGTAAACGGTATAGTATACTTCCTACAGAGAGAATGAAAGTGTTGAACCAGGCAGTGGTTTTTTTTGTATTCAATAGTATTTATTAGGGGATAACCAACTTACATCATCTGTATTAAGCCTTTGAAAAACTGTTCTTAAAACTGCTGCAGTGTCCTAATTTACTTCAGATACTATACAATGCAATCTAAGAAATTCACTGGAGCTCTGTTTCGACACCTGGTCCGCTTAGTCTGTTGTGGCAATGAAATGTTAGCTTACTTTCTTTACGTCGCCGTAACCCAAGAAAGACGAGTTAACGACGAAAAAGCCCAGAGCGAAGTGGCCCTTTAATCACCAAAGACGTTTTAATGGTGGCTTTACGCAGGCTGGCCACTAAGGGTAGAGTTACATATGGACATGCTCTCATATACATGACATCTATGGCACTTGTCTCTTTGCAAATCAGCATCTAACTGAAATTAAATAATAGCTAAAGGGAACGAACGTTTTCTTAGGCCGACATCAGAGTAGCACTCAGGTTCTTTTTCTAATCTTTTACTAGATTACTACAGTAATCTACAGTACTACCATAATCTCCCCCTCCTACAGTGTACTGCAGTAAATGAATTATTTTAATTCATTTGTTTATTCATTTATATGTCATTAATTCATTTATTTATTTATAAACCAATTTTATGAACATTGCTGAAACTAAAACTAAAATAAGACCAAATTTGTGCCAACTTCATGAGAATAATTCAGTTGGCATTCACATATGACACAGATTTTTTATCTTAATACATTGTATTGTTTATTTTCTATTTATTCATTTATTTTCATGTTAAGTATTTCTTTTGCTTTTTTCCCCTTTATGATGATCGTTAGATGGTTTCTCTTGTCACAGAACTGTCATTAATGGTGAGTCTGGGAGACACACAGGGTCAGGTGTGCTGAACAGAACCCTCTCCACTTTGCCTCTGGGATTTCAAAAGCAAAACTCAAAAGCAAAGGCTTCAATAGCAATATTACATTTTAGTCCATTTCAACTAAACTGTCTTTAAAGACAGTTTAAAACCTGTCTAGAAATGCACGGGCCGTCCGCAAACGCAGCCCTCGTTTACAGAACCTCCCAAGGCCAGGGGAGGGGGCTGACACATCTCCATGGCAACGCTGACCCTTTAAAACTCCCTGTGAAGTGAGGTTAGCACGGGATTTATGGGTGTTTTCAGCTTGTTACAGCAGATTTATCTTCACAATAAAAAAAGACCAACAATCTGCAGAAGCCATTAGAAAGCAGAGGAAAGTGATGCAAAGGCCTTTGTAGAGATCTGGACTTACAGACTGGAGAAGCCTGCTTGTATGGGCTTTGTGTGTGTGTGTGTGTGTGTGCTTCC
>JAOXYF010000010.1:13779786-13785649 GCA_028565775.1 Sternarchorhynchus goeldii
GGAATGAGGCTGTGTCATCAGATTACAGCCTGCTTTGTTGTGGAGTAATCTTCTGTCCAATAGAGAAAGAGTTCAGATACTCAAGAGACACACACTGATCCATTGGGAAAATGAAAAAAGAACAAATCAAGATGAATACACATCTGGCTTCTGAGGTTAGTTCTTATTAGGTAAAGAATCTCTGTTGTACTGATCACTGTCACTGCAAACTGCATAGGAAATTTGAACCTATTTATGTGAGAATTGAAATAATTCAGAGATGCCAGCTGGTTTAACAAGGCCAAGGTTTGCATGGCATCTTTCAGTCCAAAAGAGAGGAGGACACCAGTACTCAGCTGTGAATCTGGATTTTCACTGATTTATTTCTGCCAGACATAAAGCCATGAGTCAAAAGCCTCTCTATTCCTTTTTCTCTCTCTCGCTCCCCCTCTCTCTCTATCCCTCCCTCTCACTCTTTCTTGCTCTCTCTTCTCTCTCCCTCTCTCTCTTTTCTCTCTTTTACTTCACCCCTCTTTTCCTGCCTTTTTTCTTGTGTGTGTGTGTGTGTGTGTGTGTGTGTGTGTGTGTGTGTGTGTGTGTGTGTGTGTGTGTGTGTGTCTGCTGTCTCTGCTGCTGGTTAAAAGGCAGTGAAAGCATCTCACCTGGGTTGTAAATCTCTCTGCCAGATATTTTCTTTGATTTCTTTCTCCCTCCTTCCCTTTCCCATCATGAAGTGCTCACAAATACATACGCACACACACACACACACACACACACACACTGATTAACATGCTTGTGGATTTAACTTTAAAAGAGGAGGTAAGAGTGGATTCTTCCACAGAGGTGTGTGGCCCTGTTCATCCACTCACAAAGCAGAAATTATTCACTGGATTCTAACCAAACTCATTTCTAAATCTTCATACTACTGCCAGCTGGTTAGAATGTTCTGGAAAAAATGTCAGCTCACCTCATTTATAGTATTCTCACACTTTTTGCCATTTAGCAATGTGTTAACCCCCATGCATATATAGTGTTTAGTATGTAAGCTATTAACCTCTAACATTTAAAAACTCCTGTTATTAAATGTATTAAGATAACGAGATGCATATTTTTATATATGAAAGGAATGAGAGTGTGTGACTGTCTGGAGTGTAAGGGGTTAAACATCTGACACATTCGGCTGGCTGAAGTGCAGCGGATATTTTTGAATATTTATGTTTTTATGATAAAAAAAAATCTAAAACTTGCGTGATGGATTTAAGTAACTTATTCCATGTTTTCTTTGACAAATGAATGTCCATCTGAGCTTTGCCTTGGAGAGGAAGATTCACCAAAGACTGCTTTAAGTTTAACAATTAGATGGACTAAAGACTCGTTGTCCTTGCCAAGTGAAGCTAGCTGTTCTCCCAGCAGGGCTACAACTAAGATGAAGCATTTAGAAGCAGCTTGACAAAAGCTCATAAACAGACCAAGGTGCTAAAAAGCTGCTGCAAGCCTTCAGAGGGAGAAGCAAGAAAGAGGGAAGCAGTAAGAGAGAAGAGAAAGACAAGAAAAGAGAGAGAAAGAGAGAGAGAAGAAAGGGTGTAATGAGTGATAGAGCAGGTAGAAGGAGAGAAGAGGGAGAAAAAAGGCAAGAGTGGAGGGAAAGAAAGGGAGACAGGATTTTATGAGGTTCCCTGGGCGACCTTTGACCTTTTTGCTCTCAGCAGGACGGTGTTGTAATAAATTGCCGGTTGTTAAGGGTCTGGACACCTCTTGGCACCCACTTCAAACGGGACAGTGCGGTTTTGGGCCTGTTAGCTGGCTACGACATGGCAGACAGACCTGATGCCTGTTTCACGGCTGCACATCTGCAGGGCAGCACCTTGGATGAAAATGAGACTTTGTGTGTCTTGACGTCTAGTGTGACATCTTTATTAAGGCTCAGTGCACCCATCCAAGCACCTCTGTCATATTTCTGCCCGCTGCCTTCTGTACATCTCTCTTTCTCTCTTTTTCTCTCTGTCTCTCTCTCTCTCTGTCTTCCACCCTCCCACTCACTCACTCTTTACCATGGTAGAGTCTTAATGTGAAACAGTTGGTGCATCTTCAGAATTCTGGCGTGGAACGGCCCTTGCTGCTAAGTTGGATCTTCTCTCGATAGAGCCCGCTCCTCTCCCAACACCACACCACACCTTCAGCACGTAGATCACGGGGGAGCCGGTGATTATGTGCAGATGATAGTGACCAAAATATATTTTAAGCTCCGCCCTCTGATGTTTTCCACCTCACATGGCGCCATGATGTCATCACAACAATGCTCCCCCCCCCCCCCCACACGGCAGGTTCACCTCCACCAATCAGGCTTTATTCGGCCAAGTTGCCCCAGAAAGATGGGTTTTACCATCTCTGATTTGCCTGATGGGCGCTGTGGCTCTCAGAGTCATCAACGGCCTGCCTCATGGTACAGGCATGACAGGTGTGAAGCCCGCACGCCAAGCCAGGCAAGGTATATAAATTAAAGATCCAGACCAGTGATGCTGTGCTCTGCCTGTGTTAATCTGCCAAGCCCTTTGAAGAACAGGAGTTATGATCACCAGGGTATGGGAAGAGGAAAAAGACACACAACGAATCAAGACTCAAAGTCACCCACTAAAGTACACAGATGCACACATACACACACATACACACACACAAAAACATGTATACACACTTATATACATAAGTATGTTTTTACTGCCAAGCACACACATACACACATACACACACATACACACATACACACACACACACACACACATACACACATACACACATACACACACATACACACACATACACACATACACACACATACACACATACACACATACACACACACACACACACACACACACACACATACACACAGACTGTTGCATTTGTTTGGAGTCGAGAACTGTAGTTGAGCTGTTAACCTAATTTGATTATGCAGTTTCCATGTCATTATCTCTAATTATTATGTATGTGCTTTTTTGTTGCAGATAAAAACAAAGAAAAAGAAAGAACAAATATTACACTGGGCCATAAAATTATAACTTTTTTTTGGCTTTGGAAACTATTTAAACTGAGAGAGATTTTTTATAGAATTTGTAGAATTTTTAGGTTTATAGATTTTTTTTACATTGTGTTACCTTTATTATATAATATTTATTCATAAATAAGGCTGTTAAATAAGGCTACACTTAAATGTGTGTAAACGTGCTTATAAAATGTACAGTATATGGGTTTGGCTTATGTTTGGCTTTAGGAATATCCCTCTTCACCCCTGTATATATATATATATATATACACTCACACATGCATTCTCACACATGCACACTTCCTAATGCACGCTCACATTCTCGCGCATGCATGCCCACTACGAGCATCAGGGTGCCAGGCTGCCTGTTACCTGAACACAGTGGGACTCTCTAGGGCACATCACCTGTCACACACGCCACAGAAAAACAGGGAAAAATGAAGAAGGAAAAGAACCAAAGCCCAGAGAGAGAGAGAGAGAGAGAGAGAGAGAGAGAGAGAGAGAGAGAGAGAGAGAGAGAGAGAGAGAGAGAGAGAGAGAGTAAGAATAGATGACAAAGTGGCAGCAGTGGGCAACAGATCCATCATTCCAGTGGCAGCAGTATCAGCAGCTCTGGGCAGCAGGAATGGGCAGCCTCCTGTGAGCAGTGCAGGTAGCAGGTAGCAAGGGCACAGTCAGGGCACTAGAGAGACATGACAAGGGCACATTAAAGGCACTAAAAGAACATGGGGAGGGCTCAAAAAGGGTGCAGGGTTAATAACAGAACTATCCTCTAAAGAACAGAAAACGTGAGCAAAGGAACCCTGAAAACTATTTTCCTATAAACAAGAAGGTAGCTGAAAAACCCACTGCTCCATAAAAAATAATTATTTGTTCACTGAAGTGCCTGAAATCCATGCTGGAACAGCTAACAACACAAGGCAAGTGGCAATTACAGTATCTGCATGAACGCCCTCAAGCCCAAGTGAGCTTTGTTTTGTTGTTGTTGTTGTTGTTGTTTTTGTTTGTTTATTTCCCCTTTTTCTTTATTCTTACCTTTTTTTTCAGAAAAGAGCATCTGATTGTTCCGGTTTTTGTTTCTCTCCTCGTCCCCTCTCCGGTGTTTTTGGGGATCGCGGGACAGGGGGAAATTGGTGTAATGAATTTAGGGGTGCCCGTGCTCACCGAGCCGCTGCCCCTGGGATTGGCCTCCCCCATTAATCTTCCGCACTCTGTCGGAGAAAAAGGCAGCACAATGGCTGAGGAGGGAGCACAAATTGACTACCAATTACGCGGCTGTGAATGAAAAGGGTGTGGAGGAGGGGCGGTGGCTCGCTTCAGCGCTGGCGTGCATTTGAGTCCTCGCAGGGCAGCAGTGCACTGATGCCTGGGGAGTGAGACAGCCAGAGAGACAGAGAGAAATTTACATGGGAGTAAGGTGGCTGCAGGCGTAAAAAGGGATTTTTTTCAGTTATTTTTTTTCTTGCTGATATGGCACAGGATGAAACGAGTGAAGTGTGTGTGTGTGTGTGTGTGTGTGTGTGTGTGTGTGTGTGTGTGTGTGTGTGTGTGTGTGTTTGAATGTGTGAGTGTGTGTGTTTAAATGTGTGTCTGTGTGTGTGTGTGTGCATGTGTGACTGTGTGTGTGTGTGTGTGTTTGCACAGGTGTGTGTGTGTGTGTGTGTGTGTGTTTGTGGTGTAAACTCAAATGTACATTGCTATAATGCATTATGTTAAATATCTAGGTTGTAAAAGATTGTAAGTTTCTTCATCTTCTTCCTCTTCTTCTGTCTATTATTATAATAAGCAGCAGTATTATAAGTAGTAGTTTCAATATTATTTCTATTTTAGTGTTTGGTTGTTTGTTTGTGTTTATACTTGTCCCAGATTAATTTAATTTATACACTGCTTGATCATATATAAAGCAGATAATAATATATTTCTATGAGAATGATTCATTGAACTGGTTTGGAACATTATGACTGAAACTGAAACAGAGGTTTGGTTTGGATTATTTATTTAACAATCAATTTTGTTACAATTTACTATTAAATAATCGCTGTGGTCTCTACTGAACGATCTTTCTTACGATTTTCCTTTTTGTGCGTGTACTTGGCTGAATTCGAAGCCCTTGACATGATTGAGTACCATATGTGTTCCAGTAATATGAAACATTTGGCTTCACAATAGTTATAATTATCCATTTAATATTTGACTAAGTCATGTACTGTGCTGTCTGGTATTCTCTTCTGTGCAATTCATTTGGTGTGGTTGGTCAATATTAGCAAAACCGAACCACCTCCCAGCTAATAACCGTCTAACACGCAGGGTGCTTAACTGCTTCATGAACACAACAATTTGAACATAAGATCAGTCAGCACACTTAATCGAGTTTGACTCCCAGCCTTTGAGAGGCCCAGCATCCTCCTGCAAGTTACTGCCCATCCCTAATTCCAGCCCAAACGTTTGCAGCTAAAATAATACATTTCATGTGCGTTTGTTTGCTGGACAGAGTCAGACAGACATTCTGGAGATGTTTGGGCAGAAAGCAAAGCAGTGGGAATGTGAGCGATATGGACATCAGCATTGTGGCTTCATGTAGACCAGAAGAGGAATGCATCAGCCAATCTAGCTTCAAGACGGGCAACTTCTGGAGATTTGAGAACTAGGGTTCGAACTAGGGAATCTTATTTCTGCTGCCTCGTCCCAGACCCTGATAGTCCTGGTATAAACAAAGTATTAGTCCTAATACTTTGGTAGTCCTAAATAAACAAAGAGGTACAAAAAGAGGTTTTTTACACCAAATTGATACAAATATATATATATATATATACAAATCATATAATGCATATAACCATATATATA
>JAOXYF010000010.1:13790783-13816734 GCA_028565775.1 Sternarchorhynchus goeldii
CACAGGCTACCTACCTAAAATGATTTTAAATACTAGTTTACTAGTTTGTGGTAGAAATGATTTGATGGAAAGGTTCTTTAGTGCTCGCTGTGATTGAAATGTTTCTTTCTGAAAAAGAAATATTCTTTCTATTTTTACAATACCGACATCTTGCGGCAGCTCGCTCATACTGCAGGCCCTGTACTACTGTGGTACTTTAGCCACACAGGCTACCTACCTAAAATGATTTTAAATACTAGTTTACTAGTTTGTGGTAGAAATGATTTGATGGAAAGGTTCTCTAGTGCTCGCTGTGATTGAAATGTTTCTTTCTGAAACTGTAATATTTCAGATATTTGCAATTTTCCAAGTTACGTATATGGCAAATACTGTTCACAGTTTACTAACTGTATTAATGTTCGTTCTCCAGTTCTACAACATGCAGATCCTTACTTTAACCAACGGTAAACAATGCTATAATGATTGATGAAATGCTGCGGCTCAATCATTTCCCTAATGTCAGAGTGTGCTGTACAGTGTCCTAATATCGAGCCACTACAAGCATATCAACACTAGATGGCAGCATAATAATTGCTATAAAAATGTTTTGTCTCTTCATACTTTCTGGATAAACTACTATTCTGGGCTTTTATATAAAGTATTACATAAATAGCAGATTTAATAACTGCACATAAATACATATTTATATTGTTCAGACTGAACTAGCCTAATCTATCTAACCGATAAATCAATAAATTACAGTTCATCTCAATTACTTACACACTGGAAATCACAAACCATGATATTTATCAAAAGATAGACCCATTTACCAAAACTATAAACATTTCCTTGTTTTCTCACATCCTTCAGATTTATGTAACACTACACACAAATCCCAAATGTTCTCAAATTAGAAAGCACTGGCAGTAAACATCATTAACTCAAGTCATCACAGCTTGAACCCAATTAACACACAATTCCCTAGGTGGAACCAATAAGAGTCAAAATTGTTCACACAGCAATCGAAACCTCGAGATAACTTGATAAAAAAAGCTATGGTTGCACTTGTTTTGGAGCCACAAAGATCTGAAGATAGAGAAAAAGGCTCTGGTGGAAGAGGAAGAGGAGAAGGAGGAGCTGAAGGATGATGGAAACGACCAAAGGCCAAGGGCAAGAAAACAAGTCATTTCTGATGAAGTCTGTGCTGTACTTGACCATATGCTTGTCCAGGGGACGTCAGTGTATTTTGAATCTGACCTGCTTCAAGGTAGCTAATGTAATCCTCATCTCCAAAGGCGAAATGGGTTGGTAACTTAATACTTTCTACTGTAGCTTGAGTAATGTCATCTATGTTGATGATGATATATGCTCCACATATATGCAGTGCAGCTCTCTGCTCTAGAACACTGTCAGAAATGCAATTCATGTAGTTAATCTGGAGAATCAGTCCTACTGTGAAAAATTGTGGATGAGCGTGCCGTAAACATTTTTCCAGAAATGAAAGACAACCACCTAACGGAGGCAGAAGAAGGCTGTTTTGTGACAAAAGATGGGACTTCATCGGTATGGTTGGAGCCAAGAAGAATTTGCTCGTGTGACAGTTACTCGGACTCGAGGAACGTTACAACACACGTGGCTGGCATCTTGACAGCTGACTGCATTGTTTCTTGGAACAAGAGGACAAAACAGGCTTGCCGTGTTCCTTTAGAATGGAACTCTGATGGTCCATGACCAACACTTGGAACGTGAGCAAATATGGAGACTCATACTATATCAGTTATGTATTACATCAGCATATACTGCCGTAGTACAGGGTATAACTATACAGGCTAGTTTTGTGTCAGGCCAGAGTTGGGAAGCTTGGGCATAATAAATGTAACTTTTCTTTAACTACAAACTATTTTGGTTTCTACTGGTAAATGCATGGAAACCTGCCTGTGCTCTACATTCTTTTAGTTGTATGTTTACTTATTCACTTTTTCATTTTGGGAAGTTTGTATAAATGTTTGGGATGGGGCATTAGTGTCATTGCTCATTTCAGTAGCAGGTTTTTAGAGCGGCGTTTTAAATTGATCTTACCACTGTGTAAATGCTATTTTGTACTGTATGTGCATTTGACTGAAGGCAAAGACGTAAGATTACATTGAGTGGAGAGTTTTGGTTTTTGACATGGAACTTGAAGACAAAGATGCAGTTATGTATGTGTTTAGAGTACAGAACCCCTCCCACACACACACATACACACACACACCACCCCCACTCCCAACTTTGATTATTGTAAGCGACTTTGGGTACTTGAAGCACTGTATAAATATAATGTATTAGATTATATGGTACCAACTTTTCTTAAAAATAAATCTTGGTGGTGATATTTACTGCCTCTACTGTACTTAAGCTGTACTGTACTTGCCCAAATGCACACACTCTTCTGTCTCACTCACAGACTCCTGACGCTTTCACTACAGTTTGTAAAACAAAACAAAACAAAAAAATCATTACTGAATGCAACTGTAATTCCATATCAACTCAGTACAATTGTTGTTCTTATGAATTTCAGTGAGTTTTCTGCCTGCTACACACTGCATAAACACAGAGAGTCTACCTGTATCCTACACTGAGTCTGTTTAAACACTGAGAGTCTACCTGTATCCTACAATGAGTCTGTTTACTCGACCTCTGTTTGAAGCCAATGGAAATTGAATCTGATAACAATTACAGGAGGTTATTCTTTAGGAAAAAAAACATATGCCCAGCAGTTAGCTGAAGTTAGCTAATTCTCCAGCTATCCATTTCAAATTTTCTTCTCCACCTTAAAACTCAGCAGGCTAAGAGCAAACAGTAGTTTTTTTGTGTTTCTGTTTTCTGAAGCCGTAATGTAATTAACTTCATACATTTGGAGAAGAGTGCTTTACTTGTTCGGTTATTCTTTCTCCTCTCCGGCTCAATTTGTCAGGTTTCTCCTTTACCCAGCCCTGAACTTCCTGTACTTTAACTGCCAAACTAGAAACGTCATAGTTAGCTTTTTAAAAAATGGATTAATACATCGCTGTTGGCCATGGGCCTATGACAGTGAATAGTGTTAAAACGATATTTTTTTAGAAAGCGGATAGCCTGTTCTCCACACTGGGTTATCAGCAATGGAAAACAGCACGGATGCATGGTCGTTCGCACATAACTGTTTAATCAGTTTTAATCAATAATGTGGAGAAAATTGCACTGTTACACTACTGAGATGTACTGCGTTCAGACTAGCCCGGCTGTTAACAAATGCTTTGCGCTGCCGTTATTTATTTACTTATTTACTGTGCCTGTTCGGATTTGTTTCCTTAAAAAATCTCTACCGATATCCAGCATTTTTTGTGGATATCGACATAATTCTGATACGTCGTATCGGATTGTGCTATCTCTAGTTTAGAGGTTTGGGAAATGGGGCATAATTTCAAGAAATGTACCTTGGCACTCAAGTAAAACTTTCTTGGTACAAGTGAAAACACAGGGATAACTGAGGTCTGTTGAACTAAAACCAAGGTTTTCCTTCAGGTAAATGCATCTGTTGGCGATGCTGCACAACGTATGCAGTGTTTGCCATTATTCAGACTACAGTTTTCACTGAGGTTTGTGTACTTAAATGTGTGTACCTGAGGGCTGTTCTGAAGGCAAGCGTCTGCAGGAAGCTGCAGTAATTTCCTCTAGCCTGCATCACTAACGCTTGGCCCAGCCTGGACTACAAACCACAACCACATGGGACTCCAGCTCTGGCTCACTCAATGAGAGCATTTCCCATCTCACTGGAACTCAAACCAGAGAGAAAACGCAGGCAGTGTGAAGGAGCCAGCAGAAGTATGGTCAGAAAAAAGCATCGTTATTTTTAAATAATTAATTTATTAATTAAATACACAAAAAAGTGAGGTGTTTTGATATACTGATGCTTCTATGATTTATAAGCAGATCTGAGTCAGGACAAGCACTCTTTGCAGTATCTCTGAGGTAGGCCAAGAGGTTTTGACTTCAATATGGTGTATTGCACCAGGAACTACAGTAATTCTAACACTTCGTCAGTTTATTTAGTTATGCCACTATGTCCTCTGGGCTCAGTTAAAATCCTGATGTCCTTGGAAAGAGTTCCATCCACAGCCTAAAGTCGGGCCTCATAACAGCTGGAGATGATAGCTGATTCTGCATCTTCAGATGACTCCTGTGAGCCTGTAAAAAACAAAAAAAACAGTGAGCACTGGTTCCAAAGGCAAACTCCAAGGCAAGAGACAGATTTACAGGTAAACACACAAAACACCCTAGCAGTCTTGAAGCGCCAAAATCACATGTTCTTTTGTTTCTATGTTCTTAGACTGAAGACAGAATCAGGAATAGAATTGATACATCACCTCAAAATATAGAAACTGTTTTAATTGATACTCGTTAGTACATATTTACCTAAAACAATTAAATCGATGATTAAGTTATTTAGAAATGAGAACTATTTGTATTTGTGGTGGGAAAGACTTATTTATTTATCTGACTCCATTAGCATTAGAATCTAAATAAAAGAAGGTGTGATATTAGTAAGATATACCCCCTGATGGATTAATGGAGCGTAAACATACTGAGCCAGCTGCAATCGCACTGAATAGGTCTATTCAGTACCTGCCGCAGTATTCACTACTTACATATGTTGGTATGAATTCCCTGAAGATGGCTGGCACACACTTCTGAACCGCATACACATCCCAGAATTTGTGATGGAGCTTTGGGAAAACGTGGCAGGATGCAATTATTGCACAGGAAGTTCTTGTCATGGTGCACAAAAGACCTACTTTTGTGCTCAAGCTACTGTGTCTAAACGATCATATTGGGCCCTCTTACTGGTTTATTTGATTACCATACATAAAGCTTTCTACATAGGTGCTTCTTATATAGCATCACAAGTCCTTGTGAAATAGGGCAGAATGCAGTAATTTTGCTTCCTGCTAAAAAATGACCTGCCTATTATGTATTTTTGCATGCTGAATCCAAATATGTTTTGTTATGAATTTCTCTCTCACCCATAGTTTTTTGTATACTCATATGTCATTATATATAGTATGGGAAAGTGGTACCAAGAATACTTGAGCTCCTCTGGCTGGCTACTGCTGAAGACTGAAGAGGGATGTTCCTGAGGCCAAACATAATGAAAAACCCATAATTTATTTTAGAAGTATACATTTTAAACATTTTAAGTGTAACAACAGTCTTATTTATGAATGCCATAAATAATAAATGTAAAATTTGCACACATAAAAACTATATGTGATAGAAAATTCTGAATATTTACATGGTCTACATATTTTAATTTTGGAAGCAAAAAATGTTGTTTAAATGTTGTTGCCCAGTGATATTTTTCTTGAGTAGATGACACTCCGTTTGACTCATTAATAAAGAAAAAAAATCTGGAAGTTGAAAATGCATCTTTACACTAAAGTCAGGCTGAAAAATGAAACATGTGCCAAATGCCCAGAGGATTAGCCTAGCCTAGCCTCAGGAAGAGGTTTCCATTTCTCTGACTATAACACCAGGTGTAAGCTGTGTGCAGTTTAGAGGTTTCTGTTTTCTCACACGCAAGTATTTTTGTTCATGTAGACTGACTGGAATAGCAATTCAATTTGTGATTTCACAGTGACTATAACGAACTGACCGGTTCTTAATCAGCAAAGCCTGAGCCTTTATCTAGCCAGCATGCTAATTTGTCTCAAGAGGATATGCTGAGGCTAGTTAATGGCTACACTTCTTTGGTTCTGCTAATTTAGGTCAGGTCTCTTTAGAAAACTGCCAAACCAACTAACTGTAGAAACTCAAACCTTCATTGTTGCATGGCAAAAATAATTTGCATTATGATACTAAGGAAAAATAAAAACATCATTAAAATGGCACGTACAGTATATTCACACCATTAGAAGGTTTATTTTATATATGTTGCATGTTCAGATATCATGATTGATCAGTGTTGAATACTTCTCCAAACAAGGAGGAAAATCACATTATTTTTTCTCATGAAGATTGTTTTTTCCCTACTTCAAGCTTATTTTATCTTCAAGATCTCTCTGTCCTATTTCCACTGTCCATGAGGCAAATTTCTACTAAGAGGGTTTATGAAGGTGCAGCCATTGCTCTGCTCTGCCTTTCCACTCTTTCTTTCAGTAATCTGGGAGAAGGGGGGGTGGTGGGGGTTAAAAAAGTGAATGTGTCATAATCCTGTCGTTGCAGACGGCAGCGCTAAGGTTTAGCACCTCCTCTCTTTCAACATGTCTGCGTCAACCTATCAGCTAAAGTACCTGGTCAAATCAGGCATGTTATAGTAGGATAAACACTACACTTTTTATGTGATATCCAGTGGTAGATCTGTTTCAATTTCACTAAATCATGAATGATGGACATTGTATTGAAATCTGTTTCATGTTCTGTGACATTAATCTTTTTTCTATTGTAAGGTTTTAAGCAGCCAAGACAACTTCCTGGAAGTTATATATATATATATATATATCTTTTGAAGAATGGCTCTATTTAATACTGCATATGGGTTAGGGCAAAGTGAACTGCACTTTCTAATTCAGTAAATCTTACTGGCATGCTGCCATCAGATATCTCTTTGAACAGACCTCAGGACAACTAGGCTCAGACTCAGACTACTTACAGCATATGCTGACAAACCCATGTTCCATATCTAAGCACTAATGGAAAAGCTCTTGTTTTATGCCTTTCTGTTACGTTCGCTCAGAACTATTTTTCTGTCTTTTTGGAACTTCTTTTCATTTTTTTTTTTGCTATATGCTGTGCTTTTGACCGATTCTGTAAAGAAATCCTGATTTGTTATATAAATAAAAAATATTATATTTTCATTATTGTTATATAATCAAGAGCTGGGGGTATTAGTGAAGCTCTACTTTGTAAATGGTGCACAGTGCCTCTATCAGAGGCTCTGGACACTATGAACATTATAGACCTGGTTTATTTAAGATAAGCCTGAATACAGCCATCAGGTGACACCTATTTTTGAGTGATTTTGCTGTGGAGTTTCAGTGGTTCTGTGTCTTACAGTGAACGTTTGAGTGACAGATCCAGTGTTTATGTAACGTTATATTAGAGCCATGACCATATGGTTACTCCATTTTTAGAACAGTAAGTAAAGAACCTGTTTTAGAGCATAATCTTTTATGAAGTATTGAAAATCCTCACGATCTGTTCCTATCCATCACTTCTAGAAAGACTACTGTAGTGTAAGATATGATGCAATATTTAGAACAGCTTTTTCTTTTTCTTCTTAAAGCACAGCACAGCTGGTGAAATTCTATGAATTTATTTATAAGACCATGTGCCTTGAAGTCTCTACTTAAGCCTATAGAAGTGCACATCAATCCTTGGGACAACTTGCATAGCAAAAAGTCATTGTAATGCATGTAAAGCAGTGCAGCAATATGCCACTCTTTTTCTGTTTTTCTCTTTCTATTGCCCCTGCTAAAATCATATGAAATGCACAGCATAAATGGTGGAACTAACTCGATTATGAAAATCCTCTCTGCTGTATTGGTAATGGGCTGTGGTGACTGGGGAATAAAAGCTGTTAGCCAGACGTGCCTTTGTGTGTGTGTGTGTGTGTGTGTGTGTGTGTGTGTGTGTGTGTGTGTGTAATATAACCCACCAGGATTCAGTGCTACTGTCCGCTGTAATATAAATCCCTGTTGTACTTAGTATTCATCCATTTTTAATGAAGTGTCTCAGCTGTGTGTGTGTGTGTGTGTGTGTGTGTGTGTGTGTGTGTGTGTGTGTGTGTGTGTGTGTGTGTGTGTGTGTGTGTGTGGAGTATCGGGGGGTAGTGTTTGCATGTGACACAGGACGAAGGGATGAGCAGTTCTTAAGGCAGGACAGGAACCTGCTGTGGAAGTAAACTAGCGGAACGTCAGAACGTTGCCCTCTGCCCTTTTAACCGATCTTGTCTGAACTGAGAGGGAGTTATGAGCTGACATCACTCTCCTGGGTGGTGTAAAGTTAGGCACTCGAGTTCACAAAAACACCCTCGCCTCGGAAAAGAGGCCCCAGCTCTGCTCTGAGGCCCCGGTGCTCCTCTGTAGTCGGCTTTTCAAAAACAAGCTGGTGGCCCAAGGCCTGCGGTAGCTGCTCCTTCCCTCTCTCTCCCTGACTGTGGGGGCTGGCAGAAAGGGGGGGGTGGCACTGTTCCATGTGGAACGGGCAGCAGGAGTCTGTGGCTCTACGCTGAGGACCAGCCAACATCAGAAATGAGCCGTTTAGAGAAAAGTGACAGACACCCTTGAAACAATCAAAGACAACTGGCACTGCACTACCTGAAGCAGCACCCAAAATGGGGAATATATAGGACACCATGAATGCATGAAGTAAAATATTTGATAAGCTGTTTATTTATCTATGGAATTCATTTCTTTTAACTCTGCACAGCAGCTTACAAGGGAATTGTGACAAAATATAAATAACAAAATTCAACAGTGTTTCTTTTTTTTCTTTTAATTTAATTACAAACCTCAGATAAAAGTGGCAAATAGTCTAAAGTCTTCAACATATTCCATTCTCTCTTTCACTTGCCAAGAATGTAACATTGAACAACTTAAAAAAGTATGATATTGTCATTATTTACAGCCATCATCTATTGGCAAACAATGCTAAGAGCTTATTGGAGTTCAGCTTCCATATGTAGACTGCAATAAAAGAAAAATACAATTATGTTATACAAAGATCAAAAATACTATTAAAAACCCTTATTATAAATGGCAGCACTATATTAATAAACTGCTGTTGACATTTACATGAAAGTACAAAATCCTGTTGAGGTAGTACCCTCTGAAGTCACTTTTAAATGTTAAAATACTGAATAGACATCACTCAACTTTTTTTTTATTTACAATACAGCAAATCCTTACTTCATTAAAATTGAATTCCTTTGGTAAACGTAATGGTCAGAGATGTGCAGTTTTGCAAGTGTTAACTGTACATTCACAACACCCTTGCATCTTTTTGGATATTTTTTTGTACATTTTAATGCAAAAAGGGGCAAATGCACTGTTTTTCCAAAAAAAAAAAGAAGCTTTTTTTATTAAGAACATTCATCCGTGCTGTTTCACCACTGACCCATTTTAGAGTTATCAGACTGCATTCTTTTGTAACCCACTCTCTGTTTTCACACAGCTTGCCTGTTATGTTTTGGGAGGGGAAGAAATGTCAATTTGAGAGAACGTTACACAAGGGCAGATTTAGCGTCGGAAAGGTAACCCACAAGACATGTTCTCCAGTGTGTGTTCCCCTCGCTCGGGGTGTAAACATTAGAAGGGTACCTTGTATTCGCCTAATAAAGACATCTCGAAGAAGTCTGGCCAAAACAATAGTCTCTATCTCTGTCAGTAGGACTCAAAACAGGCAAATTTGGCTGGGCGTCTATTGATTATGAGGTTATGCTAAGACGATGTATGCGTAACAGAGAACCCATTGTGTTTCTGCGCTCAGCTTTTTTTTTTTTTCCTTCTTAGACATATTAAATGTCAGCTTGGGTGGGAAAGAAACCGTGTGGTGGACTATGGGAGGAAAGGAATGGGCCAAGTAAACCATATCAAGCGCACTTCAGCTTGTAGAGAACTTTAGAAGACTATCGAATGGCATAGAAATGGAACATTCTTAAGATCGCTTAATGGCAAACGTAACTTTGGTCTAAACGACAACACAAGGTGTAAGCTTAGCTTACATTAAAGAAAATACTTGAGTTTGACAGAAGAGCTGCTCCTCTGATGTTTATGTCAACATTCATGTTTGCCCGTTTAAACAAAAATAACTTCTTTTTTTCATAAACTGTGATTGAATATGAACTGTGATTTTCAACTAATAAACATCTAAAACTAACACGTGGAAAAGGAAAAAATATCTTTTATGAATAAAGTATACAATAAACTATGGAAATAAAGCATCTATAAAAATATAAAAGATTTTTTAAACAGAAAACATTGATATCTTATTTGTTTAATAAATCCTGTAGCCTAGCAGTTAAGACTCGGAAAGCCGCAATCAGAACAGTCATCTGAAAAATATTCAGTGCAATAAATTTAGGTTATTTACTCGGCGCATGAAGATTTGTCTTTTAGAATATTTTCATTCGCTTACCACCCACCGCCCTCCCTCCCTTTAACGGTCGCTGTGCAGGCTGATCTTTGGAGAGTGGACAGTACTTTATTGTGTGCGCATTATCCCCATTAGCGCTGCATAAGGGACAAGTGTATGCCCTTAGGATGGGACAGACGACCCTCCCGTCCGGAGTCTTCAAAACGTGGGAGCCGTAGACCTCCTCAGGAGCTCCATTATTCCGACAGAAGACACAGATCTTGGGCTCCTGCTTATTTCGCGCCGCAGGCTTTCTAATCTTCCTCTCCATGCCGAACAGGTCGAAGCCCGCGAAGCTTCCCCCAAAACCCATCTCGCGGTCCTGCGCTGCAAGCCCCGTGCCTTGGTTCTGGAACGGACTGAGTATGGAGAAGCGCTCTTTCAAATGGAGAATAGAAGTAGGCGGGGGGCTGACGGAAGGGCAGCAGCAGTCCAGGTGTCCGCCGTCACCGCTAGCCGAGATTACGCACGAGCACGGAGGGGAGTCGTCCAAACCCAGGGTGGCTTTCAAAGACTCCGTGATGGAGTTCGGACTTTGAGGGACGCTATGTTTGTTGTTCTTCGTGACCAGTGTCGACAGTCCCAGATAGTCGTTCCAAAAATTAAAGGTGTAGTCATACGAGGTGCGCGCGCTCAAGTAGTTGTGATTTAAAAAATCCATTTTTCCCTAAACAGCGTAACGTTGTTTCTCTTTGCAGAATAAATTAGATATATTCCGCTGAGTTTTGTGTTATGTATCTAGCTGAATTAACTACCGTCAAGTCCGGTGCTTGTCTTGGGTATCTACGACTGCACAACAGGCGTCTGGTTATAAGGCTCTGGGAGGAAGCAAAAAGAGGGCGGGGCTCTTTCAGACCAAGTTTCTGAGCAGGTCGACAACATGTTTTCTCCAGCCGGATCCTACTCAAGTGCGCTGCTCATAAGCGAGGGTGAGCAGCAAGAATTTAGCGGAACTGTGACTTTACGATTACATCCTTTACATGTCTTCCTGACGTCGTTGAGCAAAACACAAAGGGCTACTAAGTAATTCACAGCTTTTGTACACAACTGCATGACTGTAAATGCAGCTCACGTTCGCCTCGGTGCATATTTGTATCGTATGGTTCAAAATATCGTTTCATATTAAATATAATTTTGTCGCTCTTAACAATTCTTTCTCACTCTCCAAATTAGCTTTGTGTTTCATTGTAATCCACTGCCATTTTCCGTTTTCATTTACACTCGAGCGAGACCAAAGTGTGGATTGGATTGTTTGCACACACAGGTTTTCTGACAGGCTTGTAAACAGCTAAATGGGGCGTTATAGCATTTGCCTGCTTGTTTGTGAGAGCGCATACCTCTGTTCTAAAAACATGGTCCTCGCGCACCTGCGCGGCTAACTGACGCGTTCAGTCATCAGATTGGTGTTTCGGGAGTCATGACACATGCAACAAATCATAAAGTTCCTTCTAAAATATTTTAATTAGTTGGGTTTCAGTTTAAGATAACATCCATATTTACTGCCAAAACAACCCAAACCGATGGCAGGAAATATATTTTTGGTACCTGTACCTCGGTCACGTTGTTTCTTTTTAATTTAACGCTTATTGCGGTGATTAGAATCAGTAGTCGTACACCTGATCGCGTTACTTCGTGGTTGTCCACAAACTCCAGTCCGTTCTCTGCGGCAATTAGTTGAGGTCTGAGATTGTTTATCTTTTCGAGTTAAATGGCTTAAGCTCAGATGTCAGTAGATTTTCTCAGATCCTGCGTTTCTTTTACGGTGTTCTCGCTGTGGCCTTGGCTCGCGCTGAAAGGCTGCAGTGCTACAGGGCCATTGTTCTCCAAGCTCCTGGCTCACTGAAAGCAAACCGAGCTGCCCTGGATCCGGCTCTCTCCAAAGAACCCTGGAACAAATCCTGGAGCCACAGGAAAAAAAAACTTGTAATGAGTGTCTCGCCAGATTAAGTCATCTCTCATTAAACAAAAAGCTTATTTGCATTTTTGTGCTTCGTTCAAGGCACCAAAAGAAGAAAATCTTGAGGGGGTGTGAGGGTGGACACATGTGCTGGCCAGCTGATTACTATAGCAAACTCGGAAGATATGGTCTCTCTCTTTGTCTCTCTCCCTTCATTCCTCTCATTCTCTCACGGTATTATCATATCCACTTTTTCTTTTTCGTACTATAATGGATAAAACGTTTCATACATTCGCACTGACAGCTTGCCTGCTTTACAATATATAAAACTGAAGTAAAATAGGATGTCTGCAGTACCACCATTTCACCACTGGGGATCTGTGTAAGATCAGTAGAATGTAACTGGGATGACATCACTGGGTATTCTGGAAGGCAAGTTTATATAATACCAGATGTCTAATAACAATTCTATAGATAAGTAAGAGTACATGACATTGGGGCAAAACTGCCTTTTTTATACACCATTGCAAAACTGAGCTGTGCTGCATGTCTGTGAACAAGAGAATAAGTAAAGTTCTAAAACTGGACCCAGTTCAGGAGGGTAACAGAGATTTTTAACACAGACTAAAGTATGAGGGGCAAAAAAAAGAAAAAAACGAAGCCTCTGCTGCAGATGGTAAGAGAAAATCTGGACAACGGAGGCCATATCGCTACTGCTTTCCTCAGAATGCTTGTCTAGGGTCTTGGAGTAACGCATCAGTCGATGGCAACGCTTCAGACTTTATCCAGAGCGACCCTCAGCCACTGGGACGCCCTCCACCCCCTCGCCCCGCCATGCTGCGTTGTCCTCCTGATGGAATGTGAGCGTGAGTCTCCAGGAGAATCGTTGCCACACCAGCCACTGTATTCCTTATTAAAAGTAGAGGAGAGCTTTTTGAGCCTCCACCAGCTCTGAGGATTAAATCTATTTAAACAACAGAATGATTCAACAGAATGTCGTACCTAGTTGTTTACCCAAGTGGAAAGCAATAGAACAGATGTGCCTCATGTATGTTTGCAGTTGGTTTACTGGCTTCTCCTTTATTCAGGAGCTCTACCTCAGCTGAACTTTGCCCTTGCATGTACACGTTTAGTTAGTATCCTGAATTAATCAAGATCATAGTTCTGTTGTACCTCTGCATTTGTGTAACGTTTCGGTATCTAGCATCAAATCTGACAGTGTAACTGTTCAGGCAGACATGTGGTGTACAGGATCACTCTTGCCACTCTTGTTGCTGTGTTGTTGTTACTGTAATATTTTTTTGTCTTGTTGAAAGGCCCCATATTTTGTGTTTACTGATAATCGCTAAATAATGACTAAATGTGGCCATGTTGGATCATTTGGAGACATTTGGAGGATAGTCTAATTAGCAATGTAAGAAAAGCTTAATAACACAAATGCTAATTTGGATTACCTGCAGAATATTGATTGGAAATCTTGGCTTGGATAGGACATATCAGAGGACATATCAGTCTATCAATGATCCACAATGGAGCCATCTTCACGGAGTTGATCGGCTTCATCAATAATCGATAATCACATGCAGCAGGGCTGCTTCACTCTTAATGCTGAGTTGCACCCAATAATGGTTTGTACATATATAGGGATCTTTTTGATTCATTGGAGCTTTTATCATTGTGTTTGTATCTTTGAATTGATTGGTTTCCATTGCTGTGTTTTTTTTAAGTATAGAGCTCTCTCTCTCTCTCTCTGTCTCTCTCTCTGTCTCTCTCTCTCTCTCTCTCTCTCTCTCTCTCTCTCTCTCTCTCTCTCTTTAGTATCCAGCATTAGTAATGACAGAGGAGCAGCACTGGTGCTGTATAGAATCTTTCTGTGCTTGAATCTGAGCTATTGTGCCTGAAATATTAATGACTACATTATTGCTTAATTTTGTTGTGACTTCGAGGCATTAATACCCATCCATTAAACTGAGCTAATTCCTTCACTGTCTGGTGAAAAGCTCTTGCCTACTGGATAGCAGAATTGCATTAGATGCCGAATGATCTATAGTAGCAGTGCAGCGGCCAGTGCAAATTGATTTAGTGGTTTGAATTGACAGCACCGATTATGTGAGAGGTTGCTGACCAAGGCAAACGTTTACTTTTAATGAGATATATTGTTATGCTCATCACTGTAATGCCAGCAATAGGCAGGCACATTACTTCCCATATGTGAGCCTGGGCTTGATCATGATGTGGTTATTGAAAATGATTTATAAACTCTATAAAAAATTGTGCTTCGCAAGTTGCAGTATCCTCCCAGCTTTATCGTTGGCTCCGCAACCTGTGTTAAACACAGATAAACGATGGCTCGCACAGGCACTGCCTGCTCCACCTTTGTGCTGATGGGTGCAATAAACCTCGGAAACAGAAAGGCCTACCGTCACGTCCGAGCGTTTCCAGACAGTGATTAGGTCAGTAAGAGGCCTGCTCCTCTGACTTAGTTTGACGTGAACTTCAGCAAGAGCAAGATGCCGTCAGACCTGCCACGCAATCAACTTTCCTTCATCACACACTCAGGTACGTGTGAAATATCCATGGGGACCATGACTGCTGGGTTATTTAGAGTTATAAATGAACCCATTTTATGAAATAACCCATTTTTTTTTCTTTTTTTGGGCATATTATTGATTGTCGACATGAAGATAATTATTTGTTTGATTTGGGTAGAAATATATACATTTCTCATCATCAGCTCTGTGTCATTTCTGTTCTGGTTGTCTCTATAGTCCCATCTCTGTGCCAGGCCATGTGGAGGCATTTAATAAATATTAGATTAAATAGACTGGCAATGCAAGTCTGAACATATGCACTAATTTAATCATCTCACTAAACAGATTAAATATGATAAATTGCTATAAGTTCTTGGCACCATATTGCCTTTGCGAAATGGTTTCGGACTTTGCATACAAAACAGACGGTTTCTTTTTGCCTTGTCCTTGGCAGGTTTCAGAGTCCATGGAAATGATGCCAAAATTAACCTGCGAAGCTGGGACTAAGACTAGCACATCACCTCAGCCTGTTAAATGGTGTCATGGTCCATGTCTTCTGTAGGTTCATGTATGCCTTTGAAGTGTATAAAAATGCAATATATGTTGCTAATTATTAGTATCACTAATATTTATTAAAACAAATGTAAATAAAGTGGAGAGGTGGGTTTCATATATTTTCAGTAGTCGTATTTTACCTTTTTCCTCTTTTTTTAGCAGTGACTGAGTGAGTGGTAATACAAACACATACATGTAAACACGGGTAAAACGTTTTCCTCTTTCAAAAGCATGATGCCTGATTTGCACCAAGGCAACCCAATCAGAGAACGAATAAACCCGAACTAAAAATACGCAATATTTGTTCTTCTCTTTCCTTTTCTCTGTGGCGTGATGACTGACGGCAGAAACGGAGAGTGCATTGAATGGAAATGATGTACGCCTCCCTGCGTTTATGAGATTGCGCTGAATAGAATATAGAAAACAGATAAATGACAGGAATGAAAGTCCACTGGCTTTTATTATTCTCTGGGAGAGGAAAATGTACTTGGTATAATTGCATATGAACGCTGCTGATACATCCGTGTAACAGGCATGCTCGCATTCTCTGCATCGTATATCAGATACTCAGGCCGAATTACCATATCTGCTCATGGATGAAATAAATGAAGCCAGTAAAGTGAATAAGTTAATAACACACACATTGGCCGCAGATAATTGTGAGGCAGAGAGCTCGGAACGGTGTAATAGCTCTCCACACATCCCCCCCATCACATCTCCCTGCCACCTTAACGATTGACCAAGCACAGCTGCCATGTTAATTCATGAAACAATGGAAAAGTAACGGCATGTCATCTGTGCTGCTGTTTTTCCACCGCGAATTTTAATGAGGCCGTGAGTGCGCGCGTGCGTGTCTTCTGGAGCTGTTATGTTTGAAATGTGAGAATAAACGCCAGGCTTACAGTGAGTTAATGCTCGATTTCAATAAGAGACATTACGGCAGATATGACCGTCATTACACAAATGAATTTCTCCGGGGATGCCATTTGAGTGATCTTACTGTTTCAGAATAGGAGTCTGATGGAAAGAAAAAAGTGGCCCTCTACTCTTGAATAATTTAACTGATTTTGAAGCAGCTAATACGCCCCTCTTAAACCAGCAAGGAGCAGAGAAAGCATAGCACTGCACTGTGTCGCTTTGCTTTGCTGTAATACTTGTTGCCATGCTCAGGCCTTGGCCGCCATGCATTACATTTAATAAGTTGATTAAAACATTATTCCCTCCCGCGACGCTGCCATGAGACTAATTTTCATATAATGACGGCTATTAATATTCCGATATGGCGAGGAATGATAAAGATCCGAGAGCCACAGGAGCGATGTGAGCGATTACCGTGCCGGGTTCCAGCCTGCAGAGACGCAGCACGCATTAATTACCAGCCCACGGAAACCTCTGCATCCTCTCTCTCACTCCTCGTCTCCATCACAGTCGAACGGGCGCAGCCAAATACGGCAAAGTCCGCTTCAAAGCAATAAGAAGCTTAGCTGTGTACGAGGGAATATTAAGCGTAATCCTTCTTTGCTGGTCTCTGATCTTTCTTTCTCTCTCTTTCTTTTTTTTTCCTTTCTGGTTTTTTTTTTTTTTTTACAATTTTTTTTTTTGCTTTTCCTTAAAATAGCACTAATTGGCCCAGTTGTGTCTGTCTGAACTGGACCTTATATGTGGGCCCCACAGAGTGACCTATTTGGAACTGTGTGAACACAAACTGTGTGAATACTTGGATCTCCAGGTACAAATGAGAATCAAACTTTTTTTTTTTAGAGCAGCAGACAGGAGAAAAGTATGTCCACTGTACTGCAAAGCATTGGGTGATGCGAGGAGAGGCGCAAGGGCGGCCTAGCATCCTGATGGTTCATCGCAATGACTCTCAAGCCCAAACATCTGTAGCGTAGTCCCCCCCCCCCCCTTCCTTCACTGTCCCCCAGCTCCGTTTAGGATGTATCAGTCTGCGTTTCCCGTGCTGACAGTGAGTCGCTCAGGCTTGCCCCGGAGGCTCCTCTGCTTCTCCCCGTTAATGCACTGTTTGTGTTTGGTTCAGCCTCGCAGGTCCACCACAATACACCTGACACTAACAAACAATGGCGCTTTTGTCTGCTTAGCTTAGGCAGACAATGCGAGCTAACCTTTATTTTCTTCCTTTCATCTACCTCCGAGGCTCATCTCGAGCAAGGCCCTTAGGGGTGGACCAGGGGAGCCTCCTTCTGAGGGGATGTAGCTGTGCTACTGTACTAAAAAACATTAAAATGTAAGCATACTATTTTTAATAGTGCTATAATGCAGTACTGTATCCAAGGACAATACCTAAGACTCGTACAACAGTTTCACTAGGTCTGGAGCATTTTATTACTTCGGTGTTCTTTGACACTTGGAGGTCATATTCATTCCTAATGCACTTTTGCTAACGCAGTCCCAGCGTTTATGTTCAGCAGTATTACGCCAGAGTCATTAAATGGCGATTACCTGCAAGCCTGTGCTTTGGTCAGCATTAGACCTTGCCAGCACCGATGCTCTGTGTGTATAAATCAAAGTGCTCATTAGTGTGTATGACTGTGTTGGTGGTGCATGACAGAAGGCTCTGCTAATCACGTTTGTTACCCAGCTGTGCGAACAGGCCCACCTATCCGCACCCTCGCGTCGTTAACGGGGCCGGCCGCTGTGAACCGTCGGTTCGGGCGTAGCTAGCGGTGAGACAGGCCTCGAGCGGCTCATACCAGCGGTGGGGCTTATGTGTTTGGGCAGAGCACATGCGGTGTAGCACGTGTAACTTGAGTCTTATTGACTGTGTGTGTGTGTGTGTGTGTTGTGTGTGTGTGTGTGTGTGTGTGTATGAGGTCACAGACGTGGGCAGTATGGAGGCTAGGTGCTGCTGCTTGCTACTCTAATGAGGGCCTTCTTCAGATAAAAGGCCCCTGGCCCTGCAGTGTCTGTCAGGGCTCATCCACCTTCCCGCACGTTGAAATGGAAAGAGGCCCAAGGCTCTCCTGGCCTGATCAGAGAACTGCCCAAAAGGTGGGGCACCTGGAGGGCAGGAAAGGACAGCAATGTGAATCTCGCAACCTTACATATACACATATATACAAGACTGATTTTTTTTATTCTTGTTTGGTTTTTGTTATTTTTTTAAATGTGTTGCTTGGCTTGTAACCTAGGATACCTCTCATGATTACCAGAAGGCAGTAGGTACTAGTGACAGATGGTCATGCATTAAACCCTTAGTTTAGGAGTAAACATGATTTCTGTCTGTGGGACAGGTCTGTCATGCAGTACATACTGTAATGCATGCAGTATATTTGATATTGTAAACACAGCAAGAAAGATTTTGCACCTACTTTATTAGGTTTCTGTGTTAAAACTCTTATAAAGATCAAGCAATAAACGATTTTGGGAATGTTTTTGGTTGTATCTTCAAAGCTGCAGATGGCTAATGGCACAAGAACATTACACGTAGTACGTACTGGAGTCCAAATTTCAATTATTGTCTGTACAGGAAACTGGACATAGTGAAATGACTGAGGTAGCATAGCATGCTTGAAGTGTTTCAGGATACAGCCGATCCAGACGATTCACTGATCTGGCTCTGCGTCTGGGTTCTAAGCTTCCCATCACTTGTTCGACTGGAACTGCTCTTGCGCGTGGACACAGACGGCCAGGTGACGTGGAGGTTCCTGCATCCTCAAGCCCTTCCTCGTGGAGAGGTGTCTGTGGAAGGGGTATGTCACCCTCTGGCTTTCGGCTGCAGCGCTAGGAGCGACATTCGGCACGGAGCTCGGCGTGGAGACCCGGAGCCGGATACGAGCCTGATGTGCTCTTCTGACTAATTGGGCCTTTTCTATTTCATGTGAAATAGCAGCTATATTATTTTAGACAAGGGGGCTTTCAAAGCCATTGCCATCAAGAGACTACAGCCACCTGTCCTCCCTTTACAAAGAGCTGCCAACCTGAAAATCTACTGTGTGTGTGTGTGTGTGTGTGTGTGTGTGTGTGTGCGTGCATGTGTGTGTGGCTGTTGGGGGGTAAAGAACTCCTTCACATCCTATCTGCTCCCAGTAAAGTCCACTCAAACATGGCATGGTGACAGACTTGTTAAGGAAATTTCGATCACTGCTGTCATAAAGACTTAATGATAGAGATTAGAATAGATTGGCTAGAGGTCAGTGGAGTTTAGGGCCTGAGATGAGACTTGGAGCTTGCTCATATTTAAGCGGTCATTTAAAACCAGTTATTTCCAGTAATTAAAAGCCATTATAGCTTGGGAGAAAATGCAGCACTTATAGTTAAATGCATAGAACGGCTGACAAGGTCACAAGTAGATAAATGAGAGCGATTTAAGGTAAGTTAGGAAACTATTATTAATAATGAATCATTTTAATTATCTTAATTCGTACCAAAGTGGTTGCAGAGTGGTTACAGTGGTTGCTTTTGTCTTTTTGTATAACTAAACGCACTTTGTCCAACATTAATGCGAATTCACATTTATTTAAGTTAATTTATTTACATCATTATATGGTTTTGCTTAGCTTTTGTTAATGCAGTGTGATTTTAGTGAACCCTCACACTTCATCCACTCTTGTAATAATGACTGCATTTGAGTTGTGCTTCTATTGCCCAACTACCCAACCACACACAGCTTCAGTCAGAACACTCAACCTCATATGTGATACACTCTCAGCGACTGTGTGAGCTGGAGCATCCACTGGTTGGATGAAGCCCTGCTGGACTCAGAGGCTGTGTGTGGCTCCCATACCGCCTTTAATACACATACTTTGTCTAATTCAGTAATTTCAGTATAAACACACTGAGTTATGAATGTTTGTCTGTGTCTTCTGTTGGTACATACAGCCTTAGACCGAAAACATGCAGTCAAAGTTGACATGCTATAACTTTGATAAGTCCTGGCTAACCGCTCCTCTATCTCAATGCATCAAAGAAATGTCTGTCCAAATATTGAGCAAAATAGTATAACAATCTAAAATACCATATAATATCCAACTCCATTTTTATTGTAATGCAGATGATAGTAATCATAGCTCTGGAATAAAGCTTGTAATGAGGCGTAGGCTGTGGTGCAATCACATTTTGTTGTAATAAAGCTTACATTTAGCTGACTCATCCCCAGCACAGACCACATGCACTAAAACCAAGCAAAACCTCCTCCTTGTGTGCCAAAGAAATGCAGATTGGCCTAGAAATTAAGACGCGTAATGTAATTCCTGTACAGAGCGATGCTGAAAGCGATGGCCATTTCCAATGACCCAGCATGGCTTAATGCGGAGAGACAGAGGGCCGGTGATGCGGGGAGGGAGCACCGCTAGAAAGTAATTTCCTCTGCACATCGCTAGTTCACTTATGGCCCTCTGGCCTCTTTTGCACGGCTCGCTGTAGGAGATCCATATGCCGCGTTATATTAGAGTGTGTTGGGAATAGGAGCGTAGCCCATGTGACTCGATTTGACACTGAAGCTTTCTGTTGTTGTCTGGTTTGTTTGTTTGTTTTTTTTAAACTCCCAATTCAGGCAAAGCAGGCCTGACAGAAGACATCTCTCTGGTCTAATTTAAGGATTTCAGCAGAGGAGCGACCTCCCTCCAGTGAAGAGGTCTGAATACTGAAATAGACACAAACGTGCTGACGGTATCAACAAACCACCTGTATCCTTAGGGTTCAGTGGGGCAGTGCATTTAATGCAGCATAACGTAATGTGCTTTATATCATATGTGTTCAGATCAATCAACTTATTTATGCTGGTTCTACATTGTATTTCTTTTTTTGCAAAACAAGTATAAATGTAAAAACAACATGATCAATGTTGATATGATTAGACTATAATAACTCATATAAGCATAAAACACTGGCTAGATTTCATTCTGAAGTGTTGTGATGTACAACAGTGATTTTTATAGCTTTCTAGTTCAGGGGCTTTATGATGAAGCTGGATATTTTTGTGCTGTCCTTGTTTCCGTGTATTTCTTTTCTCCTCGACTCCGTACTTACACAATCACACTCCCTGTTGATCCCGGTATTGTGTACGCACGCACAAACACGGCGAGTCAAACTCTTTCTCTCCGTGTCTGCTGATACACTCTGCCCTGTTCATTTTCCTCCTCATTACAGGCAGGTGGTCGATTCATTCCAACCCATGTGACCACTCCTAGCTTTTTCCCTCACATGGAAAAAAAAACCCCCCTCTTGCATATTTATTTCAAATGTGGTCCAAAGATTAACTGCAGCCTGGCTGCTAAATGAATTAGGTTTTACATATGCATGAGGTGACTAAATGGTCTCCTCTGACACAAGCTATAGCAGTTGCACTGAGCACACCAACCCTATTTGGGTGCATTTGCATGAGGACATTAGGAAATTAATCACTTCTGACAGCAGTGGCAAAAGAAAGGTGAAAGACCAGATGAGACAAAGTGGATTCTGGCTTACATATTTAACATCCTAAGGTTTTCATATATTATGTTTTTGGTCTGCTTACTGTCTTTGAAATAGGTCCAGCTGGTCCCATTTCTGCTCTATTATCTGTTATCTGCCCACAAGAAAGAATGTTTTCATACAACAACAAAAAAAAGGTTTTATTTTTTCACTCCTCTCGTATTTGTTTACCCCAGCTGATAGTCTATTTACATTAACACCCCTATGGAATACAAGACGTGACATTCTCACAGATGACAGATGACAGAATTTATTGACTGGTGTTAAGAGATGGATTCTAGGGCAGGCATCCAATTCATCTGTGGCTCCTGTTCCTTTGTGTGCGTGTGTGTGTGTGTGTGTGTGTGTGTGTGTGTGAGAGAGAGAGAGAGAGAGAGAGAGAGAGAGAGAGAGAGTAGTGCTAAAATTAGCAACATGCTATCGAGTGGCAGGTTGTATCAATCACCCAAACCTGCGTGACAGAAACAAACTGGAGAATGAGGGAGAGATGCTGTCGTAGCAAGCACAGATAAACCTATGCAACACCTGGAGTGATCCAGTAATGCCACTATCACATCACGACCCCTGCACAGCCTGGTGTCTCTGACAGTTTTTAAAACTCAATTTCAGACACCTTCTCCTCATCTCTGCCCGTCCTTCAACTTCTCAGCTCTGTCGGAGGAGCAAGATGACGAGCTCCACCGTGTGAAGGTCAGCGGAGAAGCTTCCAGTAGGCACCACCATCCATTCCACTGATAAATGGAAGCCTGCATTTATCCGGTGTGTTTTTACAGTATTGACTTTCACATTGATCCCAAGCCAAGACCTGCATATAGTGACACTCAACATATTTCCAATTAGTATGAAAGTGCACATTCCAGCTTTACATAACCATAACATAATGTCAGCACAAGGTAAATTGCACTGCTTACGGTTTCAAATATGTCAGTGAAAACCACAACATTTTCTGGAGTGTGATGACAGCTCACTGGCAAAACTAACGCCATGAAATTGCATAAGGATCAGAAATCTCTCCCTTTCCGATAAGCAGAATGTTTTTGGTTTTTTTACTTGTACCGAAACTGCCTAAACATTGCTGGGTTTTTTTTCTTCCTCCAAATAAACGTCACCGTTTGAAAGGTTTGGCTTATGTATGAAGATGACCCCGCTGTGCACTGCAGGTGTGTGGCCAAATCGTGAGTCCATTAAATCAGGATTACCATGTTTTGCTCTCGCACTCCAGCCGCGAGTCAGACCCATGTCATTCTTTCATGTCCCGCGCGTAAAGCTTTTAAGTGTGCTCTTCTCTGCAGCCTGTCGATCAGCGAGCAGGCTAAATAAAACGCGCCTCTTTAGTCTGATTTCGTCTGTCCGTCGCGAGGCGTGATGAATAGGTAGTTCTAAGCCCACCGGTTCCTCCGCCCACTTCCCCCCCGTGGGGGGAGGAGGGTGGTTCGTTTGATCTCCACTCCTGACCGGGAGGGCTTACAGGATGACCAGATCTCGTCAGGAGCGACTGGGCAACGCTAATGGTAGCGGATAGCAAGACCTCTAGGCCCTGCCTTTCCTCTCGTTTTCGGCAGGTCTGTCCGTGTACTTCTTAAAGGGATTGACGGCGCTTATAGTCCGTTTAAGTTGGGTTTTTTTTTTTTCTATTTGAAGGTGGAGGAAGCGGAATCGAATTGAAAGACGGTTGACTGACCTTGGAGCAAAAAGCAGTCAAACGGTTTTCACATATGCTCTTTTAATGGTAATTACATTTGGAACCAAATTGGATTGCAGAATATGAAAGCGCTGAGTTCATTATTGCCTATATTTAGAGCATTTATGTAAGCTACAAGATTCTAAATTTGGCCCCAGTAATCTAAACATCTACCTTGCATATCTTTCTTCCTGACATACCTGACATAGATAATAGTAGCTGCACGTTAAGTAAAAATTGTTGCGACCGATTTCAAAGGGACATTAAAATAACTTACTTTTAAGGTAGCCATTTTCATTTCAGAACCCTCAGTATTTTACACTCTATTTAAATGCAAAGTAAAATCTGCCCATTTTCAGTTTGAACGCTGTGATTTGTGAGCATAACACACAATGGATTACTCTTTGTAAATTTTAATATGAATTTACACCTCATATTAATATAAATTGGCCATGCTACATTGATTGACATGTAGGAGGAGTGAATTGGAGAGGGCAAATTTGTTTCCGAATATGATGGACTCACTCATGCGGTGCACATTCAATGTCACATCTGTGCAAATGCAACTAATCATGTCTCCAAGGCGACTATTTGCATATGTTAATTACAGAATATCAAGTAGGAGGGAAGACCAATTCAGCATCACACAAAGCCTAATCTAAAAAAAAGAAAGCACATGAGATGCATAATGATTATAATTTGGAGGTTTGTATATAGGTGAAAGTAAATCAGTTGCATTTGTTAATTGCTCTGGGATTCAGTCAAATGCAGTGTCAGTATGTTTTTTTCTTGGAGAAATTCCTTTGTTCATGTTACAGTCCTGTTTAGCATTCGATTCAAGACATCTCTGTACTATCTTGTTTTTTAGCAGCAAAGACGAGCTGAAAAATATGTCCATTCTGCGTGTTTACTGAGGTGTGCAGTAACAGTTTTAACTCCAGGCTTTAGCCAATCAGCCTCCTCCTTAGGTAGGCACCTTTCATCTTATCACACTCTTTTCATTCCCTTTCCATTGTTTGCTTTTGTGCTGTTGCCATGACAACCGAGCTCCAGGCCCCAGTTGATGGGCCATACCATTATGGGTGGGGATAAAGGGGGAAGGGTACTCTAACACTGCCTACACTTAATTATCAATGAGAATGATGCACTGGTGTCTCAGTGGCAATAACTCCACAAGTACAGAGATGCATCAAAGTGCCCTTGTGTTAAGCTGGGGCTTCCACCATGGAGTACAGCAAATGGTGCAATACTGATCTTCGTTCTTGCAGCCTGCAGCCACAAGATTTATTTTTCTGTGACGCAGCTAACTGTTTGCAGCTGAGCTCAGATGTGTTTTTATAGAAGTCTAAAATTGACCACTCAGTTACTTTGGCCAATTGTAATTGTAATATGTCTACATTAATTGTAATATGTCTACATTACTGACTTGCCCTCATCTCATATATGTGTGGAATCGGATGAAAATAACCTATTGCTTAGATAAGCATTACAATAGCAAGGCAGCCTTAGCAAAATATGTACTATCGTGGATATCTGGACTAATGCAATGTATGTTTTAACAGAAGTTGTGTTGATACCCTCAAACTGATTGAGCAGCTTGTTGTTATTGGTGATGGTGTTTTTCTTCTTCTTCTTCTGTTTTTACTATTTTCTCTATTTTTTCCTATATTTCATGAACAGTGCCTTTAGGACTACTTTTATTTGAACTAAAACCAACCTCATACAATGAACCCTGTCTTCAAAAAAAAAAAGGGGGGGGGGGGTCTATGACATCAGCTGTAAAGTATGAATAGGTGCTCACACAGGTGTGGACCATGCAGGTGTGCAGTTTCTTGCTGTCCTTTTTACCCTGCCGTCTAACACTTTCCACAGGGCTACGCTCAAATAATCCCCAAGTCAAAATGATCCTGTTCGTTCTGCTTCACAAGAGATCAAACCCAAATTGTGAATTATGATGAGAAAAACAGCTCTTCAGATGTTCAGATGGCACAATGCTTTGTCTTATGATTAAATCTCATTATCTATTTAAAAAAATGTCTACAACAACCAGCTACTGTAGTATATAGATTTTGGACAGACAAGTTCTTTTTTCGCTTGACTTCAAAAGCAGGCGTTGTATAATATTTGCAGGTCCTTCCCTTCATGTATTCAGAGAATGGCATCTTTTCAGACTCTCTAATTTTCACCGTGCTGATGGAGCAGACGCTGGCTGACACACCTCCAGCCTTCTCCTGTCTTCTAACTGTCCGTTTGTGTTTCCCTGCTCTCAGCTCTCTATGCCAAGGCACTGCTTAACGTGCAGCTGGTGAGGGGACCTTCAATTTGTTTCAATAAAGCTTGCTGGAGGGTTCAGGAAAGGTGGGGAGGGTGAGCAGAGGAGAGAGAACAACAAGAGAGGAGAGGAGGACAAGAGAGGAGAGACAAGGAGGAGGAGGAGGGAGATATTTGGCTACAGCACTCTCAGGTTCCACGTGTAGCCTGCCTGACAAGAATACAGATGGGACTTCAATTCTTCCCACTGTGCACCCATCTCTCTCTCTTTCTTTCTCTCTCTCTCTCTCTCTCTCTCTCTCTCTCTCTCTCTCTCTCTCTCTCTAGCTCCGACGAAGTCTTCACTCTTGGTTCAAGGTGTGAAGCTGTAAAAGATCAGATTAATGAGAATTACCGCATATCTCACGATAATAAAACACTGATAGAACACTGGTATAACTGTGTTGTCCTCTCAAGAGT
>JAOXYF010000010.1:13829852-13840454 GCA_028565775.1 Sternarchorhynchus goeldii
AAAAAATAAAGGAAAGACTGGTTTGTCAACTTAAGGTTCTAGGACAATATACACATTGTAACACTTTATAGTCTTATTTACTTGATTTTTTTTATTTATAACTTTGAAGAGGTGGATAGTTTCTTATTTCAATTCGTTTGACTAAATGTTGCAGTTCTAGAATTTTACTGTAGTGTGATGTAGCGTTAATCTATGCTAAAAAAAGCAGTTTAGTTGCTTAAAAAGGCGAAACAAATTTGCTGATGTTAATGTGTAGAACGAAGGCGTTGTGGCCACTATTGTTCTTTACCATTTAAGCGATATTAGAGCTACATACTTTCATGTGTGTCATAGTGACTACACTGCAGATTTTTGATGTATGTCTCTGCTGTAAGTACTCAATCCACATTCACTAATCCAGAACAAGTGAGAATACATTATTAGTACATTATTAGTACATTATTAATACATTATTAGTACACTATTGCAGAAAGAAGCAACAAAATTTATACCAGAAGTGCTGAAAGCATAGGAATTACGAGATCACATCCTATAGTGTTTGGCCTTGTAATATCACCCAACAAATACATACTTGACAATTTAAATGGGAAATATTCCATCCCTAACTACTAAGTGCTCTCACATCCATGCTCCCTGTCAGCTCTTTTAACTCTTAAGCCTGACTTCCCTTGACCGCTCTCCTGACTCTAGCATGCAGGGTGACGGGGGCGCTGTGATCCGTGAGCTGCTGACGTGGAGACAGGGCCGGCGTCCTCCAGTCGTGCACGGCTGCGTCCTTTTACGCGATTTGACAAGCCTGGGCAACTCGTACCTTGAAGAGGACCAGGCTATTTATTAGGGGCTTTCAACTCAGTGTCCAGCCAGAACAAACAGCGGGTAAGACAGCTCTGGCAAAGTGCTGATCAAGTGAATGCTTTTCTTGATTGGAATAAAAGAAGAACACACACTTTTGGACACACATGTGGAGAGAAAGGACACAGCATGACATGCACACACACAAACACACACATACACACATGTACATCACCCTCACACACACACACACACACACACACACTTTTTTCCAGTTGACTTCAGGTGCAATCAGTTGCAGGCTAAATGGCTCTTCTGTGGAATGGCAGTGTGTGTATGTGTGTGTGTGTGTGTGTGTGTGTGTGTGTGTCAGAAGCTGAAAAGAAGAAAGTTAATGAGTTGGAAAAACCAGCAGTTCCATTTAAGGGGGAAGAGCGGGTTGTTATTTCAGGACAATATGGTTGACATTTAGAGTCAGAGGTGAAAAGTTGTATTTTGGGCTAGTTTTTGGTTAAAACACAACAAAGGATTTTTTGCAAATCCGTTTTAGACACATTCAAGCAATATTCTAACAATGATTTTACTGGGAGTATACAGGAGCACCTAAACACATAAAGGGTCCCAGGAGCGTTTCCCGCAAAGGAATCTGCAGGTGCTCATGAAGACGGAGGAAAAAGTCATCAGTAATCAGGAGAATTCCATATTTAGTTCAGGAGGTCAAAAATCCCTGTGAGAGGGGAACAGTATAAAATGAGGATTGTCTCTGGTTAATCACCTCATCCACAGACAGAGAGGAAGAAATGTGAGGATAAAAGAAAAAGAAAAAAGAAAAAAGCCTCCAAACAACGAAAATGTAAATGTTTTATTTTTTTTCTGCTTCTTTCTCTCTCTCTCTCTCTCTCTCTCTCTCTCTCTCTCTCTCTCTCTCTCTGTTCTCCAAATATCACACCCTCTTGGCATCCAACATTATGCCGTCATTCTCTCTCTCTCACCGACGCCCTACTTCATTATTTATCTTCCACTTTTGTCTCCTTCATTTATCACTTAACGTTCTGTCTCTTTTGTTTGGCTATGGCCTCTCCACCTTTCTCATACATCCTTCTCATCCACCGAGTTCCTTTTCATGTCTGAGCTATAAGAAAAATAAGGGTGTAAGACAGGGAAGCACCGATACTGAATTTTTTTAGGCCGATACGATACGATACGATAATTAACACCTTGTTATAACCAATACCGATATTAACAAATAATTTTAAACAAGTTCAAACTATAATCAATATAGAAAGTGCAGTAATTATAAGACATGTTAAATTCTAAATATGTATTATTAACTAATTTTACAGAAGCATGTCACAAGAAAATCAGATATCATAATTATTGTAAATATATGTTGCTATTAACACAAGGGGAACAAAAATCTTATTACATTTTTTACCTCAAATGTTTTATGCCATTTTATGCCTAGAACAAGTACAGGTAAGACTCTGCATAACCACACAGTCATCAGCATCAGATACTTTGATTAACTAACTATTTCTGATTATCAGCACTTTTCTTATAACTGTAGTAATATTCCATAAAGTCCTAAATCAAACAGATGGTTTAATCTGTTGGCTAGATGAAAAAGATCAGTTGTAATTATCTGCTGAATTTACACTCAGACAACAATAAATTTTAAATTGTCCTTACTGGCAATTAACATATCAGCTGCCTGTATATTTGTCACCTCTAACATGAGATGATCAGGCTGATTTGAGACAGTGCCCTCACAGTGAAGGTTTGTTTGTTTGCATATTTGTGTGTATACGTGCAAGTTTGCGAACGCGAGATTGTTCAGTATGTGTGTCTACGTTTCAAGCCCAACTGTTCTGGGGATTAAAAGCCAAGAGAGATGAACAACGATAAACAGACAACAAATGACAGAACAAAAAAAGAGAGAATGGAGGCTCAATCTGAGCGAATAAAACTACAATGATGATCTGATTTAGTATATTAGGTTCAGAGATATGTCAAAGTGTGTAGAAGAGTGGAGACGGATGGATTTTATTGTTTTGTTTTGCTCTGTACTGGTCATGTGTGACTGTATCTGTATGTCTGTGTGTGTGTATGTGACTGTATCCGTATGTCTGTGTGTGTGTGATTGTATCCGTATGTCTGAGTGTGTGTGTATGACTGTATTCATATGTCTGTGTGTGTGTATGTGACTGTATTCGTATGTCTCTGTGTGTGTGTGTGTGTGTGACTGTATCCGTATGTCTGTGTGTGTGTGTATGACTGTATTCATATGTCTGTGTGTGTGTGTGTGACTGTATCTGTATGTCTGTGTGTGTGTGTGACTGTATCCGTATGTGTGTGTGTGTGTGTGTGTGTGTGACTGTATCCGTATGTCTGTTGTGTGTGTGATTGTATCCGTATGTCTGTGTGTGTGTGTGTGTGTGTGTGACTGTATCCGTATGTCTGTGTGTGTGTGTGACTGTATCCGTATGTCTGTGTGTGTGTGTGTGAGTGTGTGTGTGTGACTGTATCCGTATGTCTGTGTGTGGCCTCATCTTCATCTAATGGTCCCATTTAAAGGTCACCATGGGAAATGGCCAAAGGCAACATCTTCAACATTCCTGAGTTGCTACGTTAAAGCAAATTCTTCTTTAAGTCCAACAGACACACACACACACACACACACACACACACACATGCTTCAGCATGCATAAAGAGGACTGCTGTCCTACATCCGTTGATATCTGTTCAAGGTTACTGTGTCTAGAAACTGGCCAAGGCTCACTCCTGTCGAATTATACAGCTCTAAACATGTATCTCAGAGTGATGCAAGAGAACAGAATCTTATTGGCAGGAACACATTCATACTGAAGTGTCGGACTTTGGGATAATATTCCAGCCGTGGAACATGTTATTGGCTCTAAGCACAGTCCCTGTTTCATGTCCTTCCATTCATAAATCTTGAAAGAACAGTCATCTCAACACATGGAAGCAGTTTTGTCTGCTTGGAGTTCACACGGCTTTATGCTTCTCCATAGCAAAGAGGCTAGAAATCGACAGAGAGAAAAAAGAGAGGGGGAGAGAGAGAGAGAGAGAGAGAGAGAAGGAGAGAGAGAGAATCTCAGTGGGATTAGCTGTCGTTCTACATGTGGATGCTATTACTGTCAGTGGCTTTTCTCCAGAAATTCCACTCAGTCTCAGATAATCCTCACAGTTCACCATCTTCCCGGTTCACTCTGTCTTGATGTTTATCTGGGTTTTGTGCCATTTAGCCAGTTTGATTAGTCACTTTTGTTAGTTAAACAGCTCTCATCTACATTATCACAAAGGCCTGGGAGGGACTCAATAGCTTTAATCAAGTCCCTTTTTTCTTATGAATGTAGCTGAATCAGAGTAAAATATCAATACATACCAGCACTTACATTATAATTGGAGAAATTGCTTTTCTGTTTATCTGTGATCTAGGTTCATGTGGAAAATATGTATAAAGTATATCACTGTGATAGCTTAATGGATTCTTTTATTAGAAACTGGAAGGTATGAACAAACTGTTTTGTAAATACTAGTCTACCCTCAGAATTGATATTTGTGGGCAAGCAGGATAGTAATCCCTGTAGGCAGGTGAAGGTGAGATGATAATAATGTGTTTTTATGCCTAGCTGTTCCAGAGCACAAAGCTCAGGGTAGGAAGCTGGTGTTGCTGTGCCTACTGGACTCATGAATGAAGTTTGTCAATGGAACGTTCCTGTTTATGTTCCACACGGAAGATGGTTATCAAGGCCCACAGAGAACTCCTGCAGGTAGCCCCGGAAACATGCCAATATAAAGCCAGGATAAAATTCTGAAGATTTCCCAGAGGAGCAGAGGTCTTTTTTTTATTTTTTTGTGTTCTGTTGGAGTTTAGGCTTGAACGTGTTAATCGTATTTCTTTCCTAGAAAGCTATTTGTCAGCTTCACTCCCCTTCAGCTACCACTGGTGCTGTTTGTCATGTTCAGGCAAGACAGTTGCTATCCATTTTGGCGACACAGACTACCTTCTTACCTTCTTCCTGTGTGTTGTGCAGGCCCTCGAACCTCTGCGAAATGTCACGCCTCACCGCTCGTGTAGGCGGCTGAGCGACGGAGGACACGTCCGGCCCTTGGGGGCCTCCCGTCTATCCCTGGGTTGTTTTCGTCGGCGTCCTGTGGTAAAGGGCCCCGGCGTGGGGTGATCCATGCCCCACCCCCCTCCTCGAGGCGGCGACGGCAGGTGGCGGCGACTGCCAGGAATGTGCTGTTCCCCGCGGCTTTTGGCTCATGTTCCACTGCAGGCCTGCGAGCGACGGGGATCTGAGCGCGCGACGCCAAGGCCCGGCCACCGGGGAGCGCCGTAACGCGTAGGGGCACTTTTCAAAATTGGTTTTGTGAAAGCTGATTCCTGTTTTCCCCTAAGGCACGGAAACTGAGAGGCATAAACACTTTCTGAGTGCTGTCTCTTTAACAAGGATTGCGTTGGGATTTTAGTTTCATCAGGCTTCCACTAGTACAGCACACTTTGAACTAGCGGTTAACAATTTATAATATATTAATATATTGTATAATGCTCATAATAACAATAATAATAATAATAATAATAATAATAATAATAATAATAATAATAATAATAATAATAATAATAATAAACTTATAAATTATATGAGTAATAAACTGTATAAAGCTACATACTAAATAATGACAAACATTTTTACATAGGATAATATACAGTATAATAATGAAAAACTATTATTATTATAGCTATATATAATTTTGGCCAGTGTTTGGCACAAGTAAAATTGAAGCTAGCATGGTTTGTGCATTTATAACGTTAATAAATAAAAAAGTACCCATAGAAAAAAAAGGATTTAAAAAAAAAAAAACGAAACACCTGGGTCAGTAAAAGAACTCCTTGTTTGGCTTAACAATGCTTGAATGTCCCTTCAAAAGAAACATGTATAACTTGGTTCTCAAAAAAAGGCTTATCTTTCAGGTATGTGATCCTAACATTCCCAGTAGGATTTGATTCTTCTAATGAGCTCTTTTCTTCAAATAAAGAGGGAGGCTAATGAGTGAACGTGGTGATGTGCTGCTGGTGGCTTGGTGCACATGGAAACAATCAACTTTGGCTTCTTTAGTATGACAATGTGGAAATGTAAGTCCTCTCCCTGTCACTGGGAAGGTACTGCCGCATTCTGTAAGACTGCAGCGGGACGTGTCATGGTGACACAGTGCTGCTGTCATTAACGAGCCTTTCTTTTTGTTGTGCTCCGGCGAGAGCGGCTCGCTAAGCTATGCGGCCTTTACGAAGCACCAAGGACACTCATTATATCGAGTGCGGCTCTTGCTGGAGCGCAGTCATCAATAAGCGACTGCAGCTCTCTCTCCTCGTCTCTCGCCCCGCTCTCTGAAGGCTGGGTTTGAGGGTAAGAGTGCTTTTTATCAGCGTATTGTTTATTTGGCAGACAAAAAGCCGGGCCAAGGCGGGGGGGGGCTGGGAGGGGTGGCCGTCTTCGAAGCCCTCACCCGGGCCTCGAGCCTTTGACTTGCCACCAACAAGCGTACATTGCGAGCGGGAAGACAGGGGAGTCTGAGGAGTGGCAGGAGAGAGGGAGAGCGTTTGTCAGCGGGGAACTAATTGATGCCGATGTTCGCCGCATCCGCCGTGTGAGCCGTCAGTTAGTGCACCAGGCAAAACGCCCCCTCAGGGTCTGCCGCTCCAGCAACAGAGTTAGCAGCAAACCACCATAGGGCTTTGAATATTTTATCACCTATTGTACAGCTCTGAGTTTTAGAGTTGGTGTCAGAGATATTTGTTTTGTAACAGAGGTCTGCGCATGTTTGGGGATGTGGGGATGGAAGAGGAGGAACAGGGGGAGGTGAATAATTTATTTTCACTGAGATCACAGTGTGACGGGTTTATTTCCCTTTTATTTATTTATTTTTTTTTGCAGCAACAAAACCGCTTCTTGGCTGTCAAAAGGAATGGCCGATACATTCTGCACTTGCTCAATGAACACAGTTCAATCCAGGCTTGACTGGATAGGTCCCCTTGAGATTTGACTCGTAGCACTAACATTTAAAGGTCCATTACTAATTTTAAGCTGAAAGTCTCAAGGACTAATTGATAGAAGAGACACGTGAATTGGACAGAACATATATGTGTACACCTACACGGTCCACTCGGTCACTTGTTAATGCAATGGCCAGCTGATCATATGGGATGTCCAGCCCAGGTCAGCCGATGGACTATAGGGGCAATTGTAATAGCCCATTTAATTAATTAAGTAAGCAGCATCTGTGATTCCTCCCTTCTCCTCTTCCACCATCTTTCTATGGCAGTTTGACTCTATTGGCATTTGAACCTTTATCTACTATTTAGTTTCAGCATCCATGAGCTTCTGTCCCTCTAAAAATAAATACACAGAGAGCGTCTAGTCCTGAGATGAATCCTGAGGTGAGTCCTGAAACGTTTATGAACAAGGGCAGTGGGATGACATATCAATCACCCAGCATCATATGGTAGGAGGGTTTTACAAATGTGATTTTTTTTTGTGCTCTTTGTCTCATGCACGTTGCATGCGAGAACGGCTCGTGACGCGCCCGTCTCCTCCGTCAGCCGTCGTGAGCGTCATCGTCGTTTGTCTATCCGCGCTCTCTATCCGTAGAACGACGAGCAGCGTGGGGAGGGGCGCCTGAACCCTGGTGGCGAGTGCGGCTCAAGCTCGTACTAATTCATCAGCGTCCGCCTCACAGAGATGCTGTTTGCAACCGCCGGCCGACGCGCGAGAGACCATGACATTTCAACAAGAGGAGAATTCCCGCTGCTTCCACAGACCAGGGAAGAATCATCCACCGTGCTGCATATTTATTTGTCTCAGTACATGAGGCAGAGAAGCCGTAAATTGGTTTTTTTATTCATATTCCCAAGGCTGCGGAATATCACAGCCTAAATGCTAAATACACATTTTAATGAAGGAATGTTGATGCTGTCGCTTCGCGCTCGTGTTTGAAAATGGCCACAACTGGTGGGTTGCAAAGTAAAGTTAAAAAAAGGTGAATAACTTGTTAAATACCTTGATATTTTAGGGTGCATCGATTTACACCAGTAACAGAACATAGGTGCTGCATGTGCTAAGTATAACAGATATGATGTTCTGGATTCCTTTTTAGATTTTGTCACATTTTGCTATACAGATATTAACAGAACCAGATTTACCCCATTCCTCGTAATATCCTTTCTATATGATCTACTCTTTAGAGTGTATGTGGACATTTTGTCAGTGTACATTAGCAGTATATGACAGACCCTTTTGTTTTACATGGTTTGACATTATATGTGCTTCAGTGGGAACCTTGGTGTACCAGCTCTTCCAGAATACAACGTTTACATAAAGTTTTGTTCTAACTTATTATGAAACCACCTTCCCTTCCTCTCTCTTACTTGTGTGTTAGAGAGAGAGAGAGAGACTCACAGCTATTGTAGTTCCAGTATTATGAGAATAACCTTTCACCTTTCTCTCCTGCACACATTAATTATGCCTCCTGTGGCTGGAGCAAGTGCCCGCATTCATGTTACCAGATCCACTTTGCATACGATTAAAACAAAGTTAATTGGATGAATGTTGACTTATGGGTCAGCTCAATTACAATAATTAGAGTTTTATTTGATGCCTTACTTTGACATTGGTGATGTGTGTTAGAGTTAAAAGAGAAATGTTTCACCCCTGAGGACTAGGAGAATAGTCACCTTTCTAGCAGTTTATTATTGCCTTTGTTGTATTTTCATGTTATTAGTGAGACATATAACAAAGACTGTTGGTTTACTAGCCTTGCAAGCCTCCACATCCTTGGTGTGTGTGTGTGTGTGTGTGTGTGTGTGTGTGTGTGTGTGTGTGTGTGTGAGTGTGTGTGTTTCCTTCTGTCTATGGCCCACTTTGCACACCAGCAAGAGTTAGAAGAAAAACAGCACCTCCATCCATCACAAGCACTGCTGTCCGAATTGCCCTAATAAAACGGGGTGTATGTGTGTGTGTGTGTGTGTGTGCGGGTGGGTGAGCGAGTTTGTGCGTGTGGGTGGGTGAGTGTGTGTGTGTGGGGGGGAGTGAGGGGGAGGGTGAGTGTGTGTGTGTGCGTGTGTGTGTGTGTGTGCCTGTTGAAAATGTAGGCCATAAAGGTGTACCCTTTTGCTCTCCTGAACCTGTCCTCCTCTCCTGTTCCCTAGCTTCTGCTAATGCCTAATGCACAGGGTTTCAGCTAATGACCCATAAATGATGCCTGGCTGAGAGTGTACATCTCCAAAACACACACACACACACACACACACACACACACACACACACACACACACCAAAAAATGAAAACATCGGAAATTATTGCTTAGAACTTTAAATAGGCTGTGTGCCTCTGAAGTGGGACTCTATCTGTGTTGAAAAAATGTCATTAAACCTCTTTTTTAAATGTTTCTGTATAACTCAAAAGCTACATTTCAGAGTATTATTATTATTGTTGTTGTTATCAATGACAACAACAACAACAACAATAATAATAATAATAATAATAATAATAATACATCTACTCCTTTCTTAAATGTACTACACTTATATAGATCAGACAAAGAAGGTCAGGTGAAGATGCTCATATCCACCTCCGCACTAATGAGTGGAACTCTCTTGGTTGTAAATAACCATCTCAAGGTTATTATGATGTACTGTGGAGGCAGACGATGTTAAGTGCACAACAGATGATTATTTATTCTTGGGGAAAAGCTGGTCCTTTAGGAGGTTAGACTGAGGTCTTTCCCATTTCTTTTATCCCAAGCACAAAGGGCTTATCTGTATGCCAAACCTGCACCACCACCAACCCCCTCACCCCACCCCACCCCCCATCCATTCAGTCATGTCTGAAATGGAGTAGATCGAGGGATTCAGCTGTAATACTGTAAAGCTGAGATACATGAGTGCAATAAACTCCACTAAAACTCATTTGCCCGTAACCTGTTAGACATGTTAGCTCAACACACTAGGCACTTGGCAAAAACATGATTTCTTTATCTTTTTTTAGTGCAGAAATCTTTTGATTACTGTTGGAAAGGTAGGAGTTATAGTTTTGTTTAGGAAGACTTACTTAACTACAGTATTACAGAAGTCATGGAAAACCCATTCGAATGTTACTGTGTGTGTGTGTGTGTGTGTGTGTGTGTGTGTGTGTGTGTGTGTGTGTGTGTGTGACCCATGAATCCGTAACACCGGTTAGCTGAAAGGGTTGATAGTCCCAGTGAGACATGACTTGCTGAAGTCTAAAATTTCCCTGTCCTCCACAGAGAGCTGCAGGCCCCGTTCTCTCCCCCTGTCCTCAATGTCACACAGACACTTATAATTACATCATCCAGCCACCTCTAGCTTTCTCTGCTCTTTCTCCTCTAATAGAGTCATCCCACATCTCATACGCGAGGCAGGAAAGCTGGAATTGGTGGAGCGACACTAACACACAGAGAGAGAGAGAGAGAGAGAGAGAGCGAGAGAGAGAGAGAGAAAGAGAGAGAGAGAAAGAAAGTGTAAAGAAAGTGAAGAAAAAGCTCTGACTTGCTTAATCAACACCCCCCAGAAGATCTGCTTTAAATTCACACTTATTATAAATCCATTTTCAAACCAATGCTCAATTCTTCATGCTGCATCGTTGGGATTGATCTGTATCAGAATGTCTCTTGGCCTTCTTTTCTGTCTCTCTCTCTCTCTCTCTCTCTCTCTCTCTCTCTCTCTCGCTCTCTCTCTCTCTCTCGCTCTCTCTCTCTCACACACTCAC
>JAOXYF010000010.1:13840687-13856076 GCA_028565775.1 Sternarchorhynchus goeldii
CTCTCTCTCTCTCTCTCTCTCTCTCTCTCTCTCTCTCTCTCTCTCTCTCTCTCTCTCTCTCTCTCACTCACTCACTCGTCAAGTGGGTGGATGGGTGTATTTGTGCTGGCCTCTAATAGGCAGATTGAACAACCATTAGAGTGACTTACAGTAGCTATGAATCTGAATGCATAATTAAGGCTGTCCTAAAACAAGATGAAACGTGTAGACTGCTCTACATTCATTGACTCATTGATTCACTGCATCATGCATACACACGCACACACACACACACACACACACACACGTCATATATATATATATAGAGCATCTTTAGTTGCTGCAGTTACTTCTGGGAATCTTTTTCATATCCATATAATATATATAATCTTGTTTATTATATATTATATGGATATGTTCCTCCAACACCGTGTCTCACTCCTCCACCCTGTCCAACACCACTTCTCGCACCTCCAACACCACATCTCGCTACTCCACCTTGTCCAACACGGCGCCTTGCTGCTACGACCTGTTTAACGCCGAATCTTGCTCCTCCGACATCAAATCTCCTTCATCCACCCGGACCAGCACAACATCTCGCACCTCCAACACCATGTCTCGCTCCTCCTACGCCATTTCTCGTTCCTACGCCCCTCGGCGCTGTTCACAGCATGCCTCCAAACCTAGCACCTGACACGTTCAGTGAATTTTGGGCTGAGATATGTTTGTTAGATGGTGCTGGGGTCAGAGTCTATTCTGTAGTCATGTAGCCCTGAAGAACAGGAGGAAACCCCTTAGTGATAACACCTAATAAATCCTTCCAGACATAACAGTTATACTAGCTACATCAAAATAACTCCTGAGGGAAGGAGAAAGAAGGAGAGAAATAATGTGTGCATGTTTGTGTGTGTGTGTGTGTGTGTGTGTGTGTGTGTGTACCAAAGGGAGAGGATAAAAGGAGGAAGTAGAGTGAAATGACATTGTAAATGGTTGGGGGGGGGGGGGAGTTTGATTGATGGGGAGCACTGTTAACTGGCTGGGCGTTTGGGGCGATAAGCGAGGTGCCCACTGTCTCTACGTCCTCTGCCTCCACGTTCTCTGTCACGCCCAGCTGTGTATTTACGGTGTGAAGCAATTTCAGTGCTGAAATATTTATGGCAATCACTTGCAGTGTAATGCAGCAAAGCCATTCAATCATAAGGACAGGCTACAATATTCACCTCCGGAAGGGGAGACAGCATGATAGAAACACATATCACTATGCCTACACAACAGGGCTTTGTGAGCGAGAAAGAGAGAGGGAGCAAGGCCAGTAGATTGAGAGAAAAGGAGAGAGAGAATGAGAGAGAAAGAGAGACATAAAGACAAGGGGAGGCGGGGGGAAAGAAAGAGAACTAGTTGAATAGTTCTGGAATAAAAACACCTCAGCTTAAAGGAATGGTAACCTAAATCAGGGGAAGATTTTTTCTCTGTTTATACAGTGTCAAGATCGTTTTCACTACGTTGGGCCTTCGGACTCTTTAGCCTGTATCTGGGCGGCACGAAAGGAGGTCAGTCACTCCGGGCTAAATGTAAACTAACCCTCCTGTCAAACTCAAAAATGCAGCCCATTCACTGTGACGAACAAGGAGGTGTATATATACTGCACAGTAGTACTATTATGTAGCTTTATTTGCTGTGTGATGCTACTTAACGTGAGAGAGTTGGCTGTACACTGTAATAGTGACATGTTTATGTGACAGTGGCTACTGCTTAGCTTATAGGAAGGCAACGCTTACCTGACTTGATGCTGTGTGGTTTTACACTCCACGACAGATTTGGCGTTCTCCACCATGTTCTTTGTATTTCTCTCACTGCGAGACATGGACTGAACTTTGAGAGAAATAGGGGAAAAAATGGGGTCAAACTGAAGTAGGAGTCAAAGATAATGTTGTTTTTTTTCCACGCCTGCCAAGGAACACATGTGAGGAGAGTTAAAGAGAGGGAGGGACAGAGAGAGAAAGAGAGAGAGAGAGAGGAGAAGAGAAAATTGGAGGAGGAGAGCGAGAGAGAGAGAGAGAGAGCTGGGGCCGGGGTGGTGCAGGAAGACGGTGACACGACTGTGAGTCACGGAGGCCGCATGATCTCGGCCAAACCAAACCGGGCTGGAACAGCCAGAGGATTGTGGGTGCTACCTGGCTCAGGAGGAGATGCACATTCGTGGAATTTTCCGGATCATACCTGACCGCTTGCACAGTGCAGCCTTTTCACGGCTCTCTACTGTTTCGTGCCACCTGCACAAACCTCAGCAAGGATGGCCCCGATTGGCTGATCTGTTTCAGAGCCATGATAAATATGCGCAGCTTGACTAGAGATGTGAGCACAGAAGCTTGGAGGCCAGTAATGGGTTTTAATTGATTTGGAAAGTAGCTGAATGGGATGGTGCTGAATTATTGATCAGTTCAAACGTAGCCCAGTGCACCACATATCTAGCTCTAGTCATAAAATGGCCCACCCACCCACCAAAAACAAGGGCAGACAGACCTCAGCGTTTTTCAATTCACGATCACATCAGATGCTGGGAATATCATGAAGAGGCCTGTTTGATAAATATTTAAAAAATGTACTTTAGAGAGTGAGCTGGAAATTTTTTTTTTTTTACATTTTCCCCCATAGCACTTTGATGCAGAGGGTCCTTCAAGGAAATGCAAAAGGAGGTCCTCAAACAGTGGTGTAAAGGTTCCTCAAAAGAGCCTTTCAAAGAAGTTGTACAGACACTGAGAGGGCATTCAAGGAGCCATCTCTCCTCACTGGAAAACACACAAGTCAAGTGAGGTAGTGTGGGTGTGTGTGTAGCTGTTTAAACGCCACCCACTCTGAACCACTTTTGACCTGGAGATGCGGGACAGGTAGCGTCTCGACACACCAACAGAGTTTTAAAATGGACATAGAATCTCCTGGTGACAAGCAAATGGCCCGTGTGTTTACGGGAGCTGTATTCACAGTAGGTTGCAGTGAAGTAAGAGACAAAAAGAAGGCCGGCTAGAAGGAGGCTGCGAGACAGTGTGAGCGCAAAAGTGTTACACAGAAATGCAGGACGCAAGTGTGGAGACGAGCAACATTTATTGAGGCCAAATCCCCAATCATTAGTCTTAGAACAATCCTTGCTGAAATACTGGTAGTCAGATAAAACTGACAGACAGGAACAAAGTGATTTCCAAAGCAAGACATTATAACACAAAATATACAACGTAACCACAGAAATTCCAACAGTAACAATAGTACCATTCAGTGACTGACAGACAAGACCAGAGAACATGGGGTATATATATACACAGGTTAATCAAGGGCAGTAAGACACAGCTGAGACCAATACAGGGCAAGGATGAGCAAGACAAGAGACAAGGGGGGAGAAAAAACGAACCTTGTGGCAATATCACCATGGGAACAGGACAAAACCAAAACAAACAAAGCAACATGGGAATCACGACATTAAGGGGGAAATCGTGACCAACTGAGATAGAGAGAGACAGAAAGAGAGGAAGTGGTAGATATCTTTGGACTGTTTTGAATATTTGGTTCATTTTGTTTACTTTTGGCGAAAACTCTTAATTTAACTTGTGTGTACTGTTACATGATCTACCTCTCTCACACGATCTCTTTTGTTATTCATAAGCTCTGTTTGTCTATCACTCACTTCAACTTCATAATGAGGGGACCTATTTCTTTACTTATCACACAGAGCACATCTTTTATGAAATATACAATGCACACACTGACAATTTCCACCAAAAGGTCTTACTTTACTTAGCCCATCTCACACACCACCGCTAGCCTTTCGTCTGTGAGGCACAGTCTTGTCAATCATGAACCAACAGGTCTGATCTGATCCAGCGGCATTTAAAGACTCAGTGTGGGTTTGGTCTGTTTCTGGCTCTCTCTCTCTCTCTCTCTCTCTCTCTCTCTCTCTCTCTCTCACTCTCTCTCTCTCTCTCTCTCTTTCTCTCTCTCTGTCCCCTGCCTCACCTCTCTGTCTTTCTCTCTCTCTCTCTCTCTCTCTCTCTCTCTCTCTCTGGCTCTATGTGGGCCTTTATCCCCACACTGTAGCAGCAGGGTCCTGAGAGCCGTAATCTCAGGCATTGATTAAGCAGGCCTGTGCAGTAGAGGGGAGCACACCTCCCAAAGAGGAGGAGAATCGGCTAGGAGGGGCCTGGCACACCGGGGGCATAACAGCATCCTCGGCTGTTCTTTGATGTGCCTGAAGAATGCAGATCAACGGGGAGTCAGGCAGAGAGCAAAAGGGAAGGGGGGAGGAAGCAGAAGAGGGAGGGAGAGAGCAGGGGCGATCTACCTGCTGGGGACCTCTATAGGACCGAATCCCCGTAGCTTCTGCCAGGATGGTCTGGAAATAAAAACAGAAGAAAGGAAGAGTAACTAACAAAGCGTGGCCTCTTAGCGGAGTTTGCCGCTGCGCTCTGAGCTTCTGGAGGGCCCTTCTGGAGGGCTCTTTCTGTACCTTTCCAGGTGAATAGGCCACATTGTGAGAGCAAGTATTACTCAAGGAACACTTTCTCAAAATTCACAATTTCAGCTTAAACATGGGGCCATCCTTGTATACACTCTAATATATACATATGTGGGGGTTTTGTTTGTATGTTTTTGTGTGTTTGTCCACATATGTGTATGACTAAGCACCTTAATTACCTGATGGGACTATTCTGGGCACATTAATGTTTTTATCTTGTTAACACTATAAATCCATGCAGTTATCTCAGCTGCAATGAGGAAACACATGGGTGAATAATTAACAAGACTATTTCCGACTTCTGTTTGGAAAGTAAACTGAAGTCATTCATCTCCCAAAGGTTGTCAGGTAAAAAAAAGTTCACCTGTTCCCTGAAGGAAACTTTGATGAAACTTTGATGCCTTGGTTTGACAGACAGTAAAACTTTAAGGCTTTTGGAGATTATTCAGCTGATAAATGTAGCTTTGCCTTTCCGTTTGATCAGCTCTTAATTTTCCACCCCTGACATTCTCCCCCTCGAATCATTTCCAACATACATTATTGAAATCAAGTTGTTTACGAAGGTCTGCAGTGAAAACGCTTAGACACATTTTTTTTCTCCTTTTATGAGGTGGTCAGCTAAGGAAGTGTGTGTCTTTGTGGGAGACCACTGATTTGTTATGCTCAATTACTTCATGCGTGAATTGTAATGAGTACACTCCTTTCACTGTTCTGTCTCCATCTGTTGGCCATGGTGGGGAACTCACAGTCAGAACAGCACTCTTCCTCAGATGAACCCACACTGTTACATTTATTTGTTACAGTGTTACATTTATTTTTCAAAGTAAAAACCAATTTTTGGGGGTTAGAACAAACTCTCAGAGGATATATTTAGCATTAGCGAGGAAAACATGCGTCAGATTTTTTTATTTAACTATTGTATTATACACTTGTATTATAAAACCCTTGAAATTACTATTGTTGTTATTTTACATTAAAGAATATTTTATATTTTATATAAATCCCCTGAAGTTAAATTTAAATGGCTTAAATGGTGGTGCCTTTGGTGTGTAGCTCATTTTCTCAAATGTTAATGTTCACTAACCAGGTATGGAGAAATGAAAAGTGAGCGAGAGAGAGAGAGAGAGACAGAGAGAGAGAGAGAGAGAGAGAGAGGACATGTCCCTGCCTACACTCTTCCGCTCTAATAACTGTGAGGCACATCAAGCTGAAAGCTGAATGTGATGATCGATGTGGACAGGTAGCTTCAAGGCTTCTCGTAATATCTGAGGGAGCAGCCAATCCCACAGGGAAAAAGGGGATGGGGGGAGGTTGTAGTTTTTCACTCTATCTTTTTTTGTTGTTGTTGCCTAAGTTGTATGGAGGACTCGTATTAGAATCACACAAGCTATGTCAGAGTCAGTAGCCTTAAAGACGGCTTTTGCATGAGTCATCACTGGTCAGCAAAGTACATATCTTCCCCGACAATCTTGAGTTATTCACTTGCTCTGAGCTGTAAAACTGGTCTATAACATAAAAGAATATCATGAACTCTTAGCCTTTGAGCAAAGTCATAGCCACGGGGTTGATAGAATTCCCTCTTCTTCTCTTTTTAGGCTCTAAGGAGCTTTTCCATCTCAATGATTCGTATTTTTCTCTCAATAAACTGCAGTCAGCAGACAGCTTGACTGCCAACTTCAATGCATCTCTCAACAGGCTGTGTGTCACATGACCAGCTTGCAAACACTCCGGGTTGGCCAATGCCAGTTTCCATGGAGACCGAACTCGGTGTGCCTTCCTGGGAAAATGTAAACAGTGAGTGAACACCGGAGGATTTAGATAAATTGTTTTCTAATCTTGTAGCTCATTTCCATGGTGCAGTGGATATAATCTGACAAAGGGGGATAGAGTAAGGCTGTGTGTGTGTGTGTGTGTGTGCGTGCTTTGGAGAGCTTGGAGAGACAGACAGACGGAGAGACAGACACACAGAGAAATGTGTTAGTAAAAGTTCCCATCTCTGTGATTTAATAAAAGAAAGTAAATGTGATTATCCTGTTCTCATTCTTAAAGCTGTCTCGTCTTTTATTTATTTCTAATATCACTGGGGCTCATCTGCGCATACATCTCATTGTGTACTTCTGATATATGGTTTCACAAAAGAAACCTTCCACTACCTTTTCATAAGCATTTTCATTTCTCCTTCCTCTTGGACACACCACATACGGCCGAGTTCCTACACACATCACAGGCACGTTTGGATTACTGAACCTTTCTTATTTTGCTTAGACACATACACTCTGGGTAACAAAAACACTTCCCTCTGTGCCAAGAATTCCGAGAGGACTGTGACGGGCTGTTACATAGTCAATCTGTCCCACGGTGAACTCAGTCACCCCATTATTTTATTGGCGGCCACAGGCTGAATGACATTACGATAATTGCTCCTTTTCTTCATATTACCACGTCATCTTTGGTGTCTGAATCCATTTTGAGCGGTGGAGATTAGTGCTTGAGTGACTCTAAGCATTTCCATGGGACAGAGATTAGAGGTTAGCGATGCATGAAGGGCAAGTTGAGTAGAGGGGGCGGAGAAGTCAGAGTGTTTGTGCGTGTGCGTGTGTATGTGTGTGTGTGTGTGTGTGTGCATGTGTGTGTCTTCGGGTGTTGTTGAAGATAATATTTTTAGTCCTTATTTCAGAATATTCTAATGCTACTGACTTCATTAGACTCATTCCCAAGAGCATGTAGCAAATTAACATTTGGTTAGAGACTCCTGACTTATGACTCATCAGGTCATGGGGTTACATTTTCTCAGAAGACCTATTCTTTTGAAATTTTATTAGATATCCGTGCAAAAATATCTCTGACCTCAAAAAAACAGGCTGTGATGAGTGTAATTGAGTTTGAGCATCCATGTTAGCTCTTTTGGTGGTCGAAGTCTGTTAACCACGATCTAAAGTTTACAGTGCCCCATTTAGTGGTTGACATTAGGATGTGTTCAGTGTGAGGGGGGCGGGGGTGTATTTTGGCACATTGTGTACAGTAATACATTTTGTACATTTTGCATTTTCACTAATCTAAGCCACTGCATCTGTTGCTTTCACACTATTATAAGTAAATGACAGAATGTGACTGTTCTGAGCAAATTTATCATAGTTTGTGACAAATAATTATGCGTAAAAGTTATGATGTACATGACTGTGTGAGTTTCTGGCAAGTCACACTCAGAAACACTGGCAAGCAGGTAGTACACATCTCCAAATGAGTAATCTCTCAGTGCAGCATCTGGGGAATAATAAATATACGATTCCCCGTGTAGTCCCATCTGTGAGCAGGCGCGGGGACCTGGTGAACGCTATGGTGAATCCAATCACAGTCGCACTTCAACTGCACGGCATTTGCAAGTGTCTCATGTTCAGAAAGCTAGTCTGAACCTTTCCATGTGCTGGTCGTGGCTAGGAGCCCATAGGGAGTATAACACACACTGGCCAGTGCTCCCAGAAGCACTGGGATGGCAGGCCTTCTGTAAATGATGAGCAGCCACACAGTGCGGTGTTTGGCACTCCCTTCAAAGTGTGTCAAAGCACTTGGCAATGTCGTTCAACTGTTGGCTCAGGAAGATGCAGCCTTCTTCGCTACTTTAGATGTTGATGCTACCGAGGAGAAATTTTATTAGGTTTCAAAAGAAAAAAGGAAAAATAACAAAAATGATTCCAAAGATACAAATGCTGCTAGGTATTGGTGTATTATAATACATGTTTTTTGGTCATGTGGTAGGAGAACCCTACATCAATCTATATGATAGCTTAGCGACTATAGTACTATGTCAAGAGAAACTACTACCATCACTGTATGGGGGCTGCAGTCTGTTAGTGAACTGCTTACTACCATTTCCTTTCCCACTGTCAAGCTCATGCTGAAACAAGTTCCAGTCCCGCTGACAGAAAAGTCAATTACGAATTGCATGTAAATACGTAAACAGTCATTTACATATAAATTTGACAGTGACCTAATGCTCCATGCAAATGTTTAAAAAAAGATGTTAAGTTTTACCCTCACAACAGTAATCCTTCTTGATAGATAAGACTTATGAATAAATATGAAACATTCACAGTGTTTGCATGAGTTATTGGCTGGTGCCTGAACAATGCAGTGATGCATTTTGCACTACAGAAATAAATGCCAACAAGAAGATTGTGTATTGCGAGCTTATTGATGCTAGGAGTTCATTATTTGGACATTGGATTAAAACATTTATATAGATTGATTTATATTAAAGTCATGTCACATGCCACACTTCCACATTTCGATCTTTCACATGTCTGCTTTCTGGATACATTTTTTTATTTGTTTATGAAATATGAGTCTATGTTTTGGTCACATTCATAGGATCAATTGTAATTGATTGCTAGGTGTTAGCATTTTATTAAATGAAAACTGTAAGCCATTGTAATAACTGTAAAACTTGTCAAAATATGCCCAGTAAATAAGCCACTATAATAAATTGCCCACTATATACCCACTATACTAAATCGCATTTAATCAGAGGGGCATTTGTCAAAACAGAAAAACTATTTATTGATGTGCTTCACATCTCAGTGTGCTCTGCTCTGGCTTTGAGTCTTAAAACTATAGAGTGAATTTTGCACTGGTTGCTATGGTCTCATTCCTGACCTGATCTAAGGCTCAGTACTGTGGTGCTCCCTGAGCCAAAAACTTTAATTAGAAATCCGCTGAAACGAAAAAGAATTACAATGATGTAAGCAGTGAGACCCACTCAGTTTCTCTCTACACTGTGGTACACTCAAGAACTCTCTCAGTAGCTTCAGTGCAAACCAAGAACAGGAGACCCTGTGTATGAGGTTTAAAACTGGAGGTAAGTCATGATGCACCGTAGTACAATCCCATTTCTGGTGACTCGTAGTGTTACACTTTACATGTGATTTTCCCTTGCAGAGAAACCGGTGCTGAAGTGACAGATTTGTTTGTCAAGGATATTTTCTAGTGACAAAAGACTGAAAAAGGTGACAATTTCAGAAACACAAGTTGCTGTAGGTGATTCTGAAGGCATCTTCTACACAAGTCAGAATTTTAGGGATTATAAAATGAAAATAAAACTTTCTGGTGCTCATGAGATTAAGATAAAGGGAAAAATGCAGCAAAAAAGTTAAATTAAATCCTCAACATAGGTGTAATTGGTTTCTTGTTCAATCTTTTGGTCCACCTTAAATGGTGCAGCCATTGTCTTATTCCAATTTTCAATTCTACCTTAATTGCCTTATTCAATGTTTCAGTTCCCCAATTTAAGGTGACACAGACAATACCAGTTAAAAGCCAATTTCAGCTTCATATGTATTTAAAAATGATAAAAAACAGTAATACAAACTGTTCTGCAGAACATGCTAGCATACACCAAGCAAGACAAAGGCAAACAGGGTTTAAATACACTGGGATAATGGGAAGCAGGTGTAATCAATAAACAGAGAATTGGAACAGTCAAAGCTAACAAGGGGTGATCATGGGAGTTGAAGTCCAATGAGACAGTGACCTGGATGTTGGCGGGAGTGGAAGGGGGTCATCTGGATTGACCTCATTGGACCTGCAGTAGAGGGCTTGAGCAGAGAGACTAACAAACAGTGAAACAGTAAGTTCCAATCTGAATGTTACCATGCTGGTCTGCCTCGCCACCAGGATGGAACCTGTGATGGGGCTACTAGAGAGGAAGGAGCAGCAGGCGAGGGTGGTAGCAGCACATCTTTACTTTCCATATTCAACAAAAACAGCACAAACAAACGATAAATGCGCAAAAGCGCAAAAATACCACCCAGAGTCACAGCGAAGCACTTTGAGGAGACCGAGAAGTGGCTCCAATGCACAGCAGTGGAAGACTGAACCTGTGGAGTTTTTATGGGAAACAAAAGGGTGAAAACCAAACAAGGAACAGGTGCGCTGCATTAGAAACATGGTGGTTGAGAGTGGGGAAGTGGTTTGGTGCGTTGGTGTGTGTGTTTCTCCCTCGAGCTGGGGGGCCGGCCTCCCAGTACAGAACCAAAGTAACATGGCTTCAGCTTACTGCAACCTTGTACTTATCAAGGGTGAACAGCCTGTAAGTTTCCGGGGTGGTAGGAGGGGGCAGGAGCACGATGCCTGCTGGCTTAGGCCTTGAACTGGCAGATAGACCTCTGCACACATTGGAAGGCATTCTCCTACATGCTCTTGCTCACCTTCATCCAGGCGTCCATGGCTGAGACCTCTGTGGGTCACCGTTCCCAGGGTACAAATGAAGGTTGGTACTCTGGCACATACTAGAAGGACATCGTGCTGGTGAGAGAGTGCACGAGGAGATCCTGGGCTATTGCAGCTCATGGGATATACCGTAGAAACAGAAGACCTGCTTGAAAAACAACTCCGCAGTTTTCAAGTCAAATCAAAATGTATTTATATAGCGCTGTTTACAACAACAACAGTTTTGAAGGCTGAGAGGAGGGAAGGATGAGGGATGATGCATAGAGCTTTCAAAACCAGATCCACCATGGTGACAATAGCAGTGGCTTTACGGAACAAGAAACATTCTTGGCTAGGAAAGGGGATGAGTTTAGCCAAGTCTGTTATGCTTGCCCTTGAGCAACATGGTGAGAGAAGATAAATACAGATAAATCCCTTATAAAACCCAGAAAACGTTGCAGGTCCTTGAAGGAAGTGAGCTTTGGACAGATCGCTAGGGCCTATACCTTTTTGTCCTCCATGGTCACACCATTGTAGCTGATGTAGATCAAGTTTGTATTTTTCATCCCTAACAAAGAGGTTGTAATCACACAGCCGCCACCATCCTTCTTAACAAAGAAGAAACTGGACTTTGATGGCCTTACATATGCCTGCGCCAATGCTTCTGTGATCCTTTATGGTCTTGTTCTTAGTGAGAACATCTCACATGTATGAATACTGCAGAGGTGCTTTGGGGAATCTCAGAGGCAGTAGTGGCAGTAACACAGGACCATGAGATGCAGTTGTCTAGACAATACTCATACTGTGACAGGATATCAGTAGATTCCCGGGAGATAAGGGACATTCTGTAGCCAAGGACTGCCTAATAAGATGGGAAGGGAGTGATGGGAGGCGGTGACCCAAACAGGGAAATCTCTTCCTTGTGGGTTGCACTGCACTGGAGAATGACAGGTTTGTTCCAGTGTGTAATGTGCCCAGAAAACAGTGTTTCCATCCTTGAATATCAGGCAAAGCTATACAGGGACCACAGGAATACTGATGTGCTCCACCAGGCTGGCGCAGATAAAGTTGCCGGTGGCTCCCAAGTCAGTAAATATGGGAATGAGGCACCACAAGCAATGAAAAGGGGCATGAAATGCACGAGACTTACTCACCACAATGGCGTGCAAGGAACTCCCAGCATGCCTCCCGGAGCCAGAAAATATTAGAGCTATGAAGGCAGACAGAGCAGGTCTTGGAGCACAAGACCCAGATCCCCACAATAGAGACAAAGGCCTTCTCTGTCTTTTCTCCATGGAGAGACGTGAGACATCCAACTGCATCTTCTCAGGGTCAGCTAGACGTGGAGCAGGCATGGGAAGTGAGTAGCAAGACTGGGAAATGAGCCGTTGGGTTTTGCTTCTTTCACAAATAGGGTATCCAAGCGAATGGATAGTGTGAACTCCTTTAGGGAGTTGGCCTCATCCCTACAGGTGAGTTTTGTAACCGTATCCTTGTTCAGGCCCTTGCGATAAGTAGGATGGCAGCCGCAGTTAGCAGCAAAAGAACGGAATTCCAAAACATGCTTGGCAGCAAAGAAGAAGCCCTGGTGTCAGGACGATTAATATCTCCCCACTGGCCTTCTCATGTGGGTGATTGAAAACCTAACAATCTAAAATAGATGGTCAAATGCTCATTTTCCCTGGTTAAGTTCTGCCTTGGTCCCAAATGTTATTAGCCTAGTCTAATGCTTTCCCATTAAACAGGGAAATGACCAGTATGATGTGTGAAGCATGAGGATGTGGAGGCTGGTGTAAGGATTACAGTCCAATACAAAGTTGTGAAAAACAGGCTGAGCAGAATACCAGGCAAACCAAGCAGAGAGGGTGAGGCAAAAAAAAACAGAAACCAGAAACCAGAAAACAAAAAAAGCAGGAAAGCAAACAGCAAGGAAAATCAGATTAGACCACGCTAGCACTCTCACAAAGACAAACAACAGGGCTTAAATATACTGGAATAATGGGATAATCAATAATTGGGAATAAATCGATGTGATCAATAAATGGTAATTGGAACGGATGATGTTGACAGGCATCATGGGAGTTGGAGTCCATGGAGACGATGACAAGCTTGTAGGGGGAGTAGACATGACACACTCAATAAATCACATCCTCTTGATATAGGACGAATACGATATTTGTCAGGCACTATTATCCAGGGCGACATTTGTATATTAGTATCACACAGGGTTCAATTGGAACAAAAATGTAAGGGGAATTGTAATTATGCAGAGGATAAGATGTCAAGTATCCTATGCCAAACTATTAGAGCTTCATATTGGCTCCAAGTCCATGCATGTCATATCAGTAACCACAACATCAGCTCTGTACACGTGTCAAGTAGGCACCTCCCTTTTATGTGTAATGTAATTAACCCTATGACATCTCCAGGAGGCTTTACAACAAGGTCTGGTGTCCTAGCCCCATTCACCCAAGCTTACTTTTAAACAAAACCATATATATTTAAATGTAAACCCAAACTGGCCTCCCTGGTGGCTAAGGTCACATCCAGCCCCACTGAGACACAGTTATGCATGCTCAGTGCTACCAGGTCCATATAGGCTTTACACACTATGCCAAGAGCAAATACAATTGTGCTGCCTCCACATGGTCACTCAAATTCCTAACCAGTAAAATCCATACTGGTCTCCCCAGTGACTAAGACCACATCCAGCCCCACTGGCATTGTTAATGCATGCTCAGTGCCACCAGCTCCACCTGGATCTATCACTTTACACAATGACACCGCACAGCAACCCACTTAATTACCCAGTCTTTCATGTATCTAAAACACAAAACATCTCAGCTATTCCACATTTATTGTGCATTTTTGCACTCCTCATCCACAACCACTAACTAGTCCTTTCAGCTACTTCCAATAACTCCACAGATAACCTTGGTTTACGGCCTCTGAAACCATAAATTAAGGTTATGCGCCTTTCATTCACATTCTCTCACTTTGGCCAAGACCATACTTTAGCTTCTACCTTTCAAAAGCTTCATCAACTGCATCCTCAAATGGAATTGTTAACTCTTTAAAATAAACTATCCATTTAGTTTCAGAGTATAACACCATACATGGCCTCAGCAATATACCTTGAGACCCATAGTTTTTTTCCCTATGTCCACTAGCAATTTTCCACCCTCACACTTCACCGATCTATCTGTATTCGAGCCTGAGCTTGCTCTCCAACACAAATCTAACTGTTTTATTCATACCATTGCTAGACCAGGCATTAACATCTACGCGCTTATTATCGAATAAACATGTTAATGAGCTAAGCACCTGATCATGTCTCCAAGTATACAAGCTAAACTTCCACGCTGATAAAATATGCGTCAGTGTGTCAGCCTCATGCATAATTTACTAAGATCTTCACCTACACCACTGTCCAAGGTTCTGCAGGGCTGGAAGTACATTGTAATTAGCCCATACTAAACTTTAATGAGACTTGCATCCATGTTGCCTACAGTTTTCACCAAGTGAAACTACTACTCTACGTAGATTTTCCTGACAAAGCCACTAGTCTTGGTTTGCTTGCAATGCTACTGTTGTGCACCATGCTTCCTCTTCCTGTTTGCAAATAAAAAAAGTAACCATAGCTTTTCTCTGGCTATGTGGCCTTATTAAACAATTTCCACCTGACTCAAGGCTCGCTTTCCCATTTTTCACTAGGCCAGTCACATCCCTGAATTCTAATTAGCGCTTTAGTTAACTGAGCAGCCACTTGCAAATGCCATTTTCTCCTTGTTTTTTTGACCGATGCCACTGCAAAAATAAATAAATACATTTTCCCTGACATTCACCCATTGTTCAGACTTAACCCCCACCACAACCCCCTCGAGTGAAACTAACCCCCAACCCTCTGGGGGTTTTTTTGGGGGGGGGTTTTGTTTGTTTTTTACAGTTCAATAACTGGTGTCACAGTACATCTGTTCCCTGGGAATCAACCTCATGATCTTGGTGTTGTTAGTGCCATGTTGATAGATTCTTATTTAGTTATTACATTTTTATTACACATGTTACAAATAAATAGCTATAGATTAGCTAGCAACATCCCATGCTGTGAACTGAAATGAACAGCTGATGCTGTTGTGTAGGGTAAACTGAACACATCAGGGCGAAAAGAGCTATGGCGTGATCAAGTAAAAACCTTATTGTGCAAGTTGAATAAGTTGATGTTTTGTTCATGTTCATGTTTAATTTATGTTGTGTACAGCAGTATGTTTTGTTTTTAAAGCTCATTTAAAGGTAATATTCACTATAAACCTTCACTGTTAGCCTTGTTGACTCCAAACAGCTGCCTATCCAGCTTGGGCTGTGAAACCAGCCAACGGAATGCTGCCGAAATGCTACACTTTGGCCAAACTCAGTGTACCTTTCCGATCAGAATCACAAGGACACCATGAGATGACGACCAAAGCTTGTGGTACCAAGACCATCTTGCATGTTTTTGAAGTCCTGACTGGATATTTTTTAATCAATATGTTGCTGAAGAGCAATAAATGGCTTCCCTTTTTGCATTGTTGTGTCATCAATGCAGACCCATCTCTGTGTCATCAATGCAGACCCATCTCTGTGTCATCAATGCAGACCCATCTCTGTGTCATTAATGCAGACCCATCTCTGTGTCATCAATGCAGACCCATCTCTGTATCATCAA
>JAOXYF010000010.1:13858456-13873456 GCA_028565775.1 Sternarchorhynchus goeldii
CCACCACCACCACCACCACCCTCCTGCTTGGGTTATTTAATTACTTTAGGACAAATGGATGAGACTGTAGAGAATCCTGGGTTTCTGGCACAAGGGAAGAGGAAAAAGGTTGTACGTACCCTGATTACAAGGAGAGGAGAGCGTCTCCAGCAAAACGCAGAAGTTGGAGAGTGACGCAGCACCGGGGCATGAAAAGCAGCACAAGCAGACAGACCAAAAGTTTGGTCTGCTCTGAACTGGCTCGTTTTACAGGACTGAGAGGAGATGACTGAGAAGGAACCTTCTGGAACTTGCCGTTTGATCATGTGCGTTATGTGATTTCTAATTAATGTTGCTCTCAAAGAGCACATAAAGGTATTGAGTTTGCATGGCCGACTGCTTCTTACTAATGACTGAATTTTGTGCTCTTTGCTGGACCGGTCATCCTTTGTTAAAAACTAAATGGCACTGTGTAGCTGCACTAATAAAACAGCTAATATTTCCACAGTTCAGAACCCTGTTCTCTAATCTCTGTCCTAAATACCTCCGATGCACTCCAATCGCGTTTAGTTAAACAGGTGTGTTCACTCGTTCTCTCACCCCCATAAAAGTGACGGATTGGATGGGATTTAATGTTCCACACCAGCGAGCACAGGCCAGTTCCACACAAAGGTTCAAATCTCTGGCGGAGTGCCAAGACCACAGTCAATGCCAGGGAAACAGAATGTGGCCAAGTGCAGATAACATCAAAAAAAGAAATGGGGGGGAAAAAAAGAGAAAGAAGCGATTTTACATGTGCTATTTCCACATATCCGCTCTTGAAGCCGCCGCCCCTCTCATGCTTGTGTTTAACTCTTTACCTCGATGCTCTAAAAACACTTCTGAATGGAACTTTTTCATCGCGAGTAGGAGAGGGAGATGGAGGGTGGTGATGGGGTGGAGCTCTGAGTGCCAGCGTGTCCTTTCATTCTGACAGAGCTGCCCTCCCCTCGACTCTGGCTGAGTTCTTTCTGTGGACTCCGGGGCCCGTTCTGGTTCTTCCGGCCTTTGAGGAGGTCACCCTTTGAAGTCTCCTGGTAGCTCCAATAGCTCCTGTAGGAGACGCCCTTTGAATGGGCTGCTTTTAATTGCTCCCGAAGAAAGATGGAGGTGAATGGCAGAAATGGCCCACAGCCTGCACCGCTCTAAAGAATCTACCTGCTGAGTTGCTCATTTACGCTCCCAAGCCAGTTTATTAGAAACACTTACCTTGCACCTACATGCAGTGGCAAATTCATGAGGTACATCTGCCCCATAGATGCATTTTATAAGTGCATAATAGACTGTATCCCATCTGTTGGATGCGCAGTCCCCCACTCTGGTCCATTTATCACTGGTTAGTTTCTGGACAACTGTTTGCCAGATACTATTTGAGTGACAGACTGTTCTCAAGGTCAACTTTATTGTCATTCCTTCTCATAGATGTGTTGAATGTGGAACATGTAGTTTTCCGAAGACCCAGTGCCACTTTTGACGCTAAACAACAGCGGACAATATAACAGTGCAAACAGTTTAATAGTGCAAATGTAATAAATACTAGACAATTATGAAGCTAGGCTGTAATATAATAATGCATGCTATAAACTTTACACAACACTATTAATAAAGTATACAAATCTTAGTACAGTTGATTAAACAATCACTAAGGACAGGACAAGATAGTAATCTAGATGATAGGCAGTAGGTAATGGGGTGGGTGAGCTGGTGTTTTACATCTATTATGCAGTGCACACTGATGGCTTGTAATTTACCTCTACATCTTAAACACTGTCAGAAAAAGTGTGCAGATTAAAGAGTGAGTTTTAATCTCAAGTGTAATGTGAATGGGAGCAGTAGGTAGTGAATATGTATGCAAGAGAAGAGCTGAGGCAGCACTTCAGTATGAATTTGCAAGTGTCTGTTTGGCAGATCTGTTCAGCGGCCCGCCTGCCCGCGGGAGGAAACTGGTGGTGAATCTGGAGTGTCTGGCCTGAATGCTTCATACCTTATATCCAGACAAGAACATTGTAAACAGACTGTTTGAGGGGTGAGAGAGAACTTTCCTAATGCTGCTGGCGTTCCTAACACTCCAGCTTGGGGTAGATGTCTTTGACGGCAGGAGAATTTGCCCTGGCCAACCTTTGCCACCCACTGCAGTGCTTTCCTGGGGAGGGGAGGCAGTTTTCCTACCACAGTGATACTCCAACTCAGTGACGATCCTGCAGAAGCAGTGCAGGATGGGAGTGCACATGCCTGCCTTCATGAGTCTCTTTGGGAAGTTGATTCGTTGTTGAGCTCTCCTCACTAAAGTGCTGAAGCACCAAAAGGGGCTGTTTTTGATGCCCAAGAACTTGAAGTTCTCAGCAAAGCGGCTTTTTTTCCCGGATACACTAGTGAAATGGTAGTGGGTGTTCAGCAGGTCTGTCAAGCACAGGAGTGCTCCTGCTAACACCAGTTTTGTGGTCAGAAACTGACCTTTAAGAAAGAGAGAAACCATTGCAAATAGCTAAAACATGCACATAGTTAAACACATTGTGACACTGAATGTCTGTATATAGTACATCACTGAAACAATGTCTCTATACCTCACTGGGTATATACTCCCTCATTGTATGTTGGCTATCATTCTATTTATGTCTTGCTATCAGTTCAAGAGTAGCTAAAACTGTGTTTCTTTGCATTGTTGTATTATCGATGATAATAAAGAGCATTTGATTCAGGTCAATCTGCTTTTACTGTATCTAATGCTGATATGAAGAAACGATGTTTAGAGTGTTGGTACAAAAACAAATTTCATGAAATGGATCGGCTTTGGATACAGTTTACAAACATGGAGAGGCTGTGTAGAGACATTTTCACCTCATGTTAATCTACCAGCAGCCACCATGTCAGCTGCAGAGACACTAGGAGATGCCAGTAATGATGACTTACATTATTACACTCTTATGCATTCTGTGGTATAGAACATCATCCATGAAAATAGCTGTTTATTGCAATAAACTCTTTCACATTGATACTCTTGATCACTGGCAGCTGGGTGAGAGCAGTCCTTTCAGCTATAAATAACAGTTCCCTGTGTTGTGTGATCTGGCACACATACAACATAGCTTATACTAACAAGGCATTTTCTACCAAAGATTTTGAAGTTTCAAAAGGCTGATCTGAATGAGTAACAGCCACAGTTTTCCCATCTACCATTTATGTGTAAGGAAATTATCTATTTTAATCAGTACTACTTTGTCCGTGGTGTTTTTTTCTTCGTACATTTTTTTCTTCGTTTCTACGGTCTTCTTTCTTGTAAACAAAAATTTATAAACAGAACCACGCAATATTTCAGAAAGTCCCTCAAATTAAATCTCTCATGAGTGGCAGTTAACTGATGTTGATGTCCACATTAAGTAAGGCTTCTACACTGATGTTATAGTTGGTTTCATCTTGCCTGGTCTGTAATTGTGTGTGCTTTGGGGCCCCTCCTCTTTTCACCCTACTGATGGAGTAGGACATAATTAAGAGCTGATGACTGATCAAATGGAAACATTCGCAGCCTTTAAGTACAGTATGACAATTACGTCCTGCCTGCTTCATGTGGCCAAAATCTAATTGAACGATCAATCTTCTTTACATTTCTGTACCCTAGAAGGTATGTTGTATTGTATTGTGTGTGTGTGTGTGTGTGTGTGAGTGCACCTGTGAGCATTTGTCTGTGTGTGTGTGTGTGTGTGTTTTCTTTCCTGGAAACACTCTGCAATTTCTTTTCTCCAATCATGAAGTTCAAAGGGTCATGGATGAAATGTATTGATATGTCACATGCTGCACAGTAAAAACCACACAATGTTACAAATGGGGGTCTTGTTGTGTGTGTTTGTGTGTGTGTGTGTGTGTGTGTGTGTGTGTGTGGTGTCTATGTATGCTTAAGTGATATGTTTTAAAAAGGTCCATGGCAAAAGGGAGTGAGAACAGTGCTTCCCTGACCTTTAACCCTTACTTTTATAGGGTTTCTTGCCAGGATAGCAGAAGCTTGCATTATAAACAGGCATTTATGGATGCATCTATCCCGCTGATGTAAACCAGCTGCTAGCCTCGTGCTGATAACGTTAACCTGGGGAAGCTTGGCAAAATGGATCTGATTTGTTACTGGTGCATTCCTGATTATGCAGGCTACGTGTAGCATGTAGCTGTTGACATGCAAGTGTACTATAAGGAAAAAGCGCAGATTATAAAGCCTTGATAAAGATAAGAAATATTTTAGCACGTCTGTCTGTCAGATAAACTCTGAGATCTCTCACGCTCTTACAAATTTAGCTCCGTGGCTCAGTGCTTGCTAACCCTTAAAATGTCATGTACAAGATGAATTGAGGTTAAAATATGTTGTCTTAAGCCTCAGAAGTTTACTGTGTAGAGACTATTTACAGCACCATCCAGTGTGTTACATCACAGCTTTTCACTGCAGTTACCTCAGGAACTTTAAAACTGGCAACATGTATATGAATTGCAAGCATTTATTTAAGTTCATTCAGAGATACGACTAACCAGTGGAGAGGACAGCAACAACACGTTGAAGGTCAGATGGAATGATTTTATTTTTTTTTATGTCATTACACATACGCAGTGCAACCAAATGGTCTTCGATGCACATCCAGGCTTCTTTGTGAGCTGGGGTCAGAGAGCACGGTCAGCTGTTGTACAGCACACCTACAGCCAAGAAGATTAAGCAGCTGGCTGAAGGGCTCCAAACACGTTGGCTTGACAGAGCCAAGATTCAAACCCTCAACCTTCTGACTAACAGTGCACAGCCCTATCCACTAGGCCACCCTCTAAGACACGTAGGCATAAGGACGTGTTGAATTATTCTCTGTCTGCTCACCACTGACATCAAGATTTACACGAAGCTCAAAAGTAGATGAGATACAAGATGTCGACTGTCTGAGACACTGAGCTATAAGTGCTGAAAGTTTCCAAATGGTCAGTGGTTCACTCTGTGGGTCAGGAATTAATGTCCCAATATACAGGTGTAAGGTAGGGTGTGTTACGTGCTCTCTGCCCTTGCTGTGGAAACTGAGAAGCTCGTGAGTGGGAACAAACGCCCAGTGGCAAGAGCAGGGCCAGACATGCAGCGGGCCACAGCTAAAGGCCAAATCTTTCTTTATTCGATTCTGACCCATTTTGGCTGGGAGCGGTGCTGCAGACCCAGTAACAAGACAAAAGCGCTAGTCTGAGTTACACACACACACACACATTCACACACACCTACGCACAAAGTGAGAGAGGGAGAGAAAAGAAAAAAAGAATCTACAGAGCCATGAATTAAAAAAAAACCGGGGAGACCAGTCCAAACTTGGCGAGATCCAGCACTTCCTCTGTCTGCTCTGAGGATCAAAAAGACTGTTCCTGATGTGCTCTGTCTATCCACCTTTATTAGATGTTTGCAAGCTGGAATGACGTGGGGTTTTTTTTTTTATTGTGGTACTCTGATACATGAAAGCAGTTTCAGATAAAGCTATGAGCAGTGATAAGGGTATTACAAACGTCATATGTATGTACTTCATTTTGTGTACTTGGATAGCATACTTTTATCATTGTATGTGGAATGTGATCTTCCAGAACGAAGCGGAGTGCATGTTTGTATTTATTTATTTCCTTATTTTATGGGAAAATACAGCAGAACATAGAGGTCAACTGCTTCAGCAAGATCCTGACAGTTTGACGGCTCGCTCTCTCTCTCTCTCTCTCTCTCTCTCTCTCTCTCGCTCTTTCACTCTCTCTCTCTGTCTGTCTGTCTGCCGAATGTCACCTTTTCCTCGAAAAAAAAGCTCTTTATGGGGCCGTTTAATTCAGTAAGTGCATGACACAGTAAGTAGCTCAACTCGGGTCCCTGCTCAGTTTGAAATGACTGCCTGGTACGGAAGAGGTCCACATACACAAAGCAATACTTGACTATATAACTGTATGCTCTTTTTCCAATTCCTGAAGTCTTGCAGCAATCTTGTGTGCACTGGGTAGCACAATGCAAATATCAAGATTATGTTCCGAGTCTCATTAGTGATAAAACCGAATAACATTTCGATCTCAAGCTTGGACACTATACTAGCAATTATGGGACAGACCGTTCGAATTTGAAATGGTGCCCTCTGGGGTGCAGTGTGCACATAATGAATATTTAAAGAGAAGAGGTGACATTACGTAGTTGGGGATAACAGGGGAAAAGATTTGTTTCTTTGGCTGTATTTCTCCTGCTCTCCCTCTCTGAAGATATTCATCCCGCATCTTTTTCATCAGTTGTCAAGAGACCCCTTGCATCAAGACACGTTGAACGACAGGCACCCCGTGTCCTGTTTGTCTTGGTGGCATGCCTGGGGGGATGGTTACTGCAGCACCAAACTAATAGACCTATTCAAGCTTCTCTCTCTCCCGTTTCTGTGGCAAGGCATGTCATAAAAAAGTGAACATAATTTCACTGTCAGGAGATTTCTGCTTCCAATTTTCTCCATCAGAGTCCCAGAGCTGCCACGAATCCTTCGGCAAAGCCTCTGCTAAACAAGGGTAGAGATGATTTCAGTCTCTCCAAGGAGCTAAAAGCCATATATTCCTTCTGTTAGCTGCTCAGAGCATTTTCCCCAATTCATACAGGAGTGGAGAAAAGTAAGATAAATGCAGTGTGCACCTATTATTTTGCACGCTGCTCTCCCTTGCTGGTATCGCATAGGAGTAATATTACATGAATTCACTGCAACTATTCTCTGGCTTCACAATGGCTTTCGCACGAAGCGGTAACAGTCAATTGCTGCTCTCTTCTTCCAGAGCACTAGCAAGTAACCAACACAAGACAGAACAAAAAACTCTGCATTAAAGCATTTTGCATTGCACGCCTGTCTTGCCCATTAAAAGCCATTTTCATTTTCATTTTCAGTATTAATTTTACTTGGAAACTGAGAACAAGCCAATGGTAGAGCTGCATATTAATCAAACATGAACAATGAGATGTGCAGCAGAAGGCCGTAAACCTGCACAGAAGCAAGAAATGCAAATTGCCTGACCCCCCCCCCCCCCCAATATATTATTCCTCCCAACTTAGAAACACCTTTATAAGACAGTTCAAGACCTATTGCAGAGTAGAGTGAAACACAGGAGCATGGTATCAGCTCAGTTCACTGGGGTGTAAGGACACAGCCAAGTATAAAACAAGATAGCTGTCAGAGAATAAAAAATGTTAAATGTTCACTCGTGAATACATGTATATGGACATTTCTGAAGCCATTTACTCTCTTTCGAGGTTTTATCTGAGAATCCGATCAGCAAAGAAGTTACTAAATATTACTGTTCAAATCGAAGAGCAGTTTAAGTGAAAGAAAAACGAGAGTTAACTAGTTGACAAGATTAAAAAATTATGTATATGCTCAAGTATTTATTAACTTAGCAGTATTATAATCAAGTGTTACCATGCACATCATAGAGAATTATCTTCATTTAAGTAAACTAGTATGCTCGTTACTCTAATGATTTACTAACCGCTCTTGAAGAACCAAATTTGTGGCAAATATACATTTAAGTACATGGCTTTTGTGACGGGGCGACCAAAGAGACGGAAGCAGGAGACGAGGGTGGTAGAGGCACGTCTTTGCTCTCCATATTAAAGAAAGGACACAAAAACAGTCAATACAAGCGACAGAGGCGCTAAATGAACACAATCAGTGGAGCGATAATAAGTGTAGCGTCCGTCCAAGAAGCGGAGAAGTGGCTCCAACGCGCAGCACTGCAGGATGCTAAACATAACGACGAACAGGTGTGCTGAAATAAAAACAGGCTGATTGGGACCGTGGGCGTGTTTTGGTGCCTTGACGTGATGGAGTGGGCGTGTCCATAGTGCTGCGGGACTGGACTAAGGGTGACAGCTTTTATTAATGCTAAAGTATTTTTAACACAGCAACTGCTCAATGACTGTTATACAACTTAAAAGCAAGTTGTCACTGATTGATGAATATTGGTACTAAAGCACTAATGTGCTAGTCTGGTATAATTTTACAAACATGGTTCCTTAATTAATGCTAAAGTATTCTTTTATTATCACTATGTCATTAAATGTTAACATAGTGCTACTTTATTTTCTACTACTCACTAATGACTATTCACTTTTTTACCATAAGCTTTTATTTTGAACAGTTATGGTAACTAAGAATTTAAATACATTAATTTATATCTTAGAAATAGGTACCCAGGTATTCCCATATCTTCATGAATTATTTCATCAGTAAAGACTGTGAAAACAATAATAATAATAACAATAATAATAATAAACCAGTATTGAACACTGTAGTAACTATGTTTGATTAGTTTACCAAGTGTTACCATTATATATCTTCATTATATATAATGGTTTAGTCACTAGTAGGTTGACTAAAGTGTAATGATTTAACAAGCTTTGTGAAAAGTACATGTTTATTGGATTCAAAGTAATTGTGTTATTAACTTTTAACCCATCACTATAAAATAACTTTTTTTTTTCTGTAAACAACACTGAACAATTTGGAAGAAGATTTACTTCCTGTATGATTTTCCAAAGCATTACAAAACTAAATGTTGTTTTTGTTGAATTCTTGGTTGATTTCATATATGCTTAAAGTATGACTTAAAAGCTGGTGTGTTTTCACATGGTCTAGTTCAAGTCCATTGTACAGCCACATAACATACATTTGATAAATACCATTTTGAAGTCACATCCATGGTGACTACCTAATGATGACACCCTTAGCTCAAATGCTTCCATGGCAATTTTCAACTCCTGTTTGATGTCTGCTGAGCACCATGGCAACCAGAGTACTCTCTCAGAGGTCAGCTGTCATTGGCTGTCTATGCTTTGGCTCCTGTCTCAGTAACGAATGTGTCACAGTGTATCAAGATAACATTAATTTTTCTTCCCAAACAATGTCCCTGCTGTGCTATAGGGGCCCGGCATTGAGCTTCAACTCAATGACAGCCAAATGGAGTGAGAGGAGAGAGCAGAACCTTAATAGTGCAGTGTAAGTTGTCATAAACTTGACTGGAATTAGAGCCTCTTTTATTCTGCTCCAGGTATTGAGGTAATATTTGAAGCCACTTAGCCAAGCGAAGTGAAGAAGATGGAAAATTAGTTTCAAAATGATATATGAAATATAAAAAAATTGATCTTCTAAATGTTACAAATGTTTTTAAGCATTAGCATTTACTGATTAGCAACAAATAACACCTGGAAGTGTCAAAATTTCTTTAATATTTAATATTTTCAATATGACCCTGCTGAAATGACATTTTTCCTGTACACAGCCTGTTTTAACCTTTTCATTCCTGGCACTTATATGTTTCTGATGAATGGCAAAGTGCACAGTGTTAGCAAGCTGACTGATTGAGCCCGCTGCCCCTCCTCTTTATGGAAATGAGGATGAATTATTATGGGAGGTCTAAGCAGCGAGACTTACCTGCGGCATCAACAACAGCGTGAGTTGTGTGTTTTACCATGCTGTGAGAGGTTTCAGAGACCTGTGCTAGTGAACGAAATGCACCTCAGGGGGTGGGGGTGGGGGCTGGGGGTGGGGGGCTGGGGGAGTCAGTCAAGATGGATAACAGTATTCTCTGTGGGCTATAGTCTAATGCTTCACAGTGACTGGCAGGGAGAATGCACTGACCTTTACAATTGGCAGAGGAGGAGAGAACGTTCTCTGGCAGCTTCTGTGTGTGTGTGTGCGTGTGTGTGCGTGTGTGTGTGTGTGTGTGTGTGTGTGTGTGTGTGTGGCTCAGGGCTGTTAGGCACAAGTTCCAAATATTTAAACAAACAAAGTTTCTTACTTTTAATAAGTAGTGTTAGTTATGAACTGTATAGGACTTTGAAGTTCCTGGATGAGTTTGTGTGTGTGTGTGTGTGTGTGTGTGTGTGTGTGTGTGTGTGTGTGTGAGCCCTGTTTATATTTGTGATATTTTTCACACTGTACAGCAAACTAAAAATATCACAAGCCTCAGTGGGCAAAAATCTTCAGTAATTTTCAACAATCTAAATGATAAGCAGTCAAGGCATGTTCCTCATAATTGCTCCAAGTACAGCACAGAAAACAACCGTCCTGATGAATGTGGCCATTTTTCACTATTCTCTCGTGCGGCCGTATCTCATTCACTGTTCACCGTGCCTTTGTGAGGCTTTGCTTTCTTTTATTTCTCTCTATTTAATCCAATTCATTATCCAGGGTTTCTTTGTTGCTCCTCTATCAGGGACCACTCAGTATTGGATGGGTCCTTCTTCTTCGCATTCTCTCCTTTCCTCCCCCGGGATCCAGGAACAAGGAAGAATACCTGGAGCAGGCCTTTTCCCTTTGTGTCCAGGAGTCCAGCAGGCAAAGAGTACACCAAGAAGGGAAAAGAGAAAAGAGGCACCCAGCTGAAGAATAAATGCTTTTTGAGAGGTACTTGCGACCAGTGCTAAAGTTTTTTTTTCTTTCCTTCTTTCTTTATTATTTTGGCCCTACAGGGCTTCCATATGCATGGACTGTGCTAGTGGGACTCCAGAAAGGAGAGATAGTGACTAATCTGCGTTTTGATTTGCAGTGAGGGCAGAAAAGAAGGCAGGGGCATTGAACAAAGGGCTTTCCACATTTTGGACCCCCCCTCCTCAAAACAAAAAGACTATGCAAAAAGAAATGTGGTAGCCTTTTGCTTAATTACTTAGATTATATAATAATAATAACAATAATAATAATAATAATAATGCAGAATATGCTTTTTCATGATATCCTTAATATAGTAACCCAGTAAAGAAAAAAAAACTATCCAAACTCTCCTGCATGTCGTTCTGCTTTCTTTTCACATTTTGTGTTTGTCCCCTTTTCACATTCTCTGTGGGTTCCCTAAAATCCCCGAAAGTCTAGTGCAATTGTGAAATCATTCAAGCAACATGTTTCTCTCAAAGAAGTGATTTTCACCAGCATCTGAAGTACTGGATGCTGGAAATGTCCTTCCCTGTGTGTGTGTGTGTGTGTGTGTGTGTGTGTGCGTGCACATGGGGTAAGTGAGTGGCAGAAGAGTGACCTGTCACTAGGTTTTCCTAAAGAGTGTGTTCTTACTCTTTAAGGATCCTATCCAGCGTGGGTGTGAGTGTGTTCTTACTCTTTAAGGATCCTATCCAGCGTGGGTGTGAGTGTGTTCTCATTACTAAGGGCAGATCCTATCGAGTTCTAATTAGACATGGTGAGTGCTTAGGAGAGTGGTGAGGGGCTTAGGACACAATAGCACTGTGAGCACTGAGCCACAATTAAGAACCCTTCTGTGTTTTAAGGACATATCAAGAGGCATCCAGAAACACACATACGTATGTACATAAAACACACACTCTCTGGCAACACATTCATTATTCATCCCTTTCAGTGGTAAGGAAAGAACAGCAGAAAAGACCACATGGCCAAACTCCTCTTACACTGGCTACACACACACACACACACACACACAAAGGTCCACAATAGGATGTCCAAAGCTTCTTCTGAAGTATAATATGTGACATGTTATTTGTGTGTGAAATCCACTATTTGCATTACTGCCATAAGCTAAAAGCAAACAATATGTCTTTACCTTAAGACTTGATACACCCAGGCTGAATAGAATCATATGACAGAAAAGCATTAACTTTGTAAATCTATCTTCCTCTAAATGGTTTTAATGTGCTAAATAATATGCATGATCAATCAATTACAGGCATCATACTGCTTTATTCATCTGGGGGCATAGAAGGGTAAAATAATTCAGACCATCACTCACTATGACAATTAATCCCAATTTGAGCCTTTGCACAGAAGATCTTAGAGATGGATCTGTGTTGTTTCCTTTGTGGTATAAACGTCTCTCAAAGAGTATGAACAAATGCTTGTGTGTGTGTGTGTGTGTGTGTGTGAGAGAGAGAGAGAGAGAGAGAGAGAGAGAGAGAGAGAGAGTTTGTGTGTGTGTTTATGTTCTTTGGTCTGTTCCTGCTCTGATTAGAGCCTAGCTTATGCCTTCCTGAATGTTGTGTGTGTTCCTATTAGCAGTACTATCTACATTTTATGCTAATGTTCATGAGACAGAGGAATATGAGTAGAAGGGTCATGGACCTCCACTGTCTTCATGATATTGGACTGTAATCTACTGGTTATGCCCCAGGAATACAAATTAGGCTCAGCTTTGAATATACATGGCGATGCCTCCTGGTTGCCAGAAAGGGGGGCCATGTGTTTGAATTCAGGTCACATACACACCTACGCTCACACATTTATTCACACTGGATCGGGTTACAGACAGGGCAGTGTCTCTTGCGAGCATCAACCCTTTTCTGGGATGACTGAAGCGAAATGCCCATAACTGTTTTTTTCTAAGGTGTGAGGGGCTGAGGGCTGAACCAAGGAAGTGGTCCGGCTGCTAAACACAGCTAACGCATAGAACAGGTGATCTGGTTTCTCATAAGCAGAGATGGATCCATGCAAATCATATTAGAACAGAGGATTGCTGTCGTAATAGAAGCATTCAGCAGCCTCTCGCCTTCTAACATCACTCTACCCCTCTCACCGTTTCCTCCAACAACCCCCACCACCCCCCACTTCTACCACCCCACCCTCCATCATGTCTCCTTCATCCCCTCTCCTGTGCTTATAAGACCTCACAAAGTGCTCACACAGATTTTTGTTTTTATGGATTAAACGGCAAAACCTGGCTGCATACTTGGCACTGTATTACAGAGCCACTAATCCAACTCTGAAGTCAGAAATACAGTGCAGGGAAGCAATCGAGAGCCAACAGATAACACCAGCCATCCTTCTCCAGAATGAAGATAACCCCTATTCTCCTGTGGAGCTTAGAATCATTCTCCACTTCCCCCACTAGCACACCCCTGCACCACTTTAGTGTAGACACAGAGCAAATGAGACCGAACATACGACGAATAAGACGCTCTTATGCTAATTTTAAAAATGGTTAATGAAGCAATAATGAAGCATCACGTGTCCCTTTTTTCTGTTTCCCTTCATGTCTCTAGAAGCACAGTTCTTAAAGTTTAGTTTTAACTAAGGAATAGGTTTTCTCTGGTTGTGTGATATTAATATTATACAGAAGTGACAGAAGGCTAGTAATTGTACTAGTGAGTTTTATTAACAACAGGTTTCATACTGAAACCGTGTTGCTGAAAACACTTTTCAGCTTCAACAACCAGAAGCAATGAATAAACGCATTTTATAGGAACCGAAGGTGGTCCAGTTGGTCCAGTTTCCATGTTGTGCTCTTTTACCTTAAGAACCTGCAGTAAACTGTGATGTCTCTATCCAGCCTCTCTCAGACATGGGTCAACAAATTAACCTACAGCCCAAATATTTCGAGCCCACAAGAAATTCTAATTTTCAAAGATCGAGGCCATTTATTGGAACATTTTCAGGGCCAATTAGTGCTCCATCAGACCTTCTTATGGTGTAGTTTCTCACATTCTAGAAAGTTTTTCATAGCATGTCTTCATGCCCCTAGAAAGAACATCGCTAATAAAACTCAAGGAATAATTATAGATGGCCAGAGGCAAACCCAGGTAGGAGATTGTTTGAATGTGTCCAGATTTCTCTGGGGATTCTCTTCGCCTCCCCAGGCTGTGTGGTGTTCCCGTTACATAATTTGCCTTGTGTTAAGCTTTTTCTTTCCTTTTTCGTTTTCCGTTTCATTTTTGGTGGGAAGTGATTCGAATTGTTGGCAGAATTCCGATTTTCCTGTGAAACATACAGAGGATAGAAGGCAAACTTCTCACCACACCTGGAACGTTACTACCACCTTTTTTTTTCTTGGGAAAAATGTTAAGGACTCATCATTCCACACAAAGATTAACCCATAGGCCTGGGCAAAGAAAAAAAAACAAGTCCAGACTTGATTTAAGTTGGTGCTGATGAAGTGAGCTCCTTTGCATTCGGGAGTCGTGTACCCCAGTATTTTATTGCTTGCATTTGGAAATATTAAAATATACCAATTTGTTTTGTAAGTGCTATCCTGCTATGGGACAGGGCAGACCTTAGTCCGCTGCGTTTGTCCATCATCTACGTTATGTGCACAGAGAGAGTTTCTGAATACTTTATCATTTGAATAATGGCCCTGCCGCATGAGTTGTTCCGCGTTTAGAGAACAGAGGTGTTCTGAAGGACCATGGACTGGACCTCAGCGTGGAATGGTACTGATAAATCCTGACAGATTACACCTGACCTGCTAAAGAGGATCGAAAGCAAAACAGTCCACTCTGCTGACAGTGTCCTCCAGAGTGGGAACAGAATACACCAGCTGAACGTGCTTCTGAAGTGCTGAGCTCGTTCTACTGACACCCACGTTCATGCACAAAGTGAGAGAAGAGCAATATTAAATACAGTTTTTTTTAAAAAAAAAAAAGCCATAACCGAAGCATCCACATGTCTGCAAGTCAGCAGATCTGTTGATCTTATAAAGCAACAGTAGCACTGCATGCCATCTAAAACCCCAACGTCAGGCTAATGCTATTCTGTACGTCTCCCACGCGAGTGGACAAGGGTTGGTCTCTTGTGTTTGATGCCTTCGTCTGAAAGCATGCAAACACACAGGCCCCTCCGTGCAGCCTGTTATGGGTTGAAATATAACCACCTATAAATGTAAAGCCCACCCAGCACTGAGGCAATCAAGAAACTGCAGAATCATGACTTCCTCATGCTTTTACTGGAGGAGACACACACATACTATCTTGACTATCTTGATGAATTATTTGCTGAAGACACACTAACCCAGTGAAACATTTATTCCTATAACTGGAAGTCTGTGGATGTGGTGAGGGTGTTGCAACTATAGAATAAAAAAAACCCTTTAGTAAGGGGTGGTCTGGAATCACAAATTAGCCTTTATAGGACGTTTAAAGCGTTTCAAAATGGGTGGTCACATGCTGGAGCTCCTATTATCACACAGAGCACATGCAAAGGAGAACAGTCGCTTGCTTTGTAGCTGCTTTGAATATAGATGTTCGCTGCCCAGAGT
>JAOXYF010000010.1:13875956-13881457 GCA_028565775.1 Sternarchorhynchus goeldii
CGGCACACAGCATGCAGACGGGTACACGACGGCGGTGGTAATAACCGTTCTCTTTGTCCGTTTTCCCTTGCCATATAGATCTTTCTCCAGGGACGCTGTGCATGTGACTGTCTGATTTAAACCGAACCGATATGTTGTCTAAAGGTAAAACAACCGAGAAATACACAGCGTAAGACTACCCTCGCTAACCTGCTTTAGTATGTGCAGATCGACTACAAATCCAGCGAACGAAAATCCGCTCTCCTGTCTGCACAAGAACTGTTTTTCCACACTTCATTACGTAACATGCGGAAATTGCAGGGCAGAGATAAGATACTATTCTTAGTAGCAGTGTATTTGGCTAAACCTGTCAGATGAAATAAGGTGAGTATTAAAAAATACCCTGATAGTGATTTGGTAGCTGCTGCAGAGGTCTGTAGTTTTAATACGTTGAGAACTTCTGATTACATGTGGCGAACATATGAGCAAAGATACAGTCTTTAAAGATTTCACCTCTCCTGTGAAACTTGCTGCATTACCTTGAAGTTGGATGATACTAGTTTGAAAAGCTTTAAGCAGCTCAAGGACAACTGTCATACCAGTGCCCCCTACAGGTCAGATAGAGCACCTCCAGTTGTTTTTAGCAGATTCAGTTGGTATAACGGGGAAGATTTGGACCACATCAAATACATATAAATGAGATATGTTGTTGCATGTGAATATTTTGTTATACAAATCCTTTCTGTATGCAAATCTCTAAAATATTGTATCTCATATGTGACCAAACACGATTACAATCCAGAAAATATTAATTCACACATTAACAACAGACTTTAAATAAAACACTGTGTTGTTCTGTATGCTGGTAACACCTTAATGCATAACAGATTCCTTCACTTCATCTCTCTCACACACACTCACACACACACACACAGCACACAACACATCACAATCTACAGTGTCTCTGAAGAGCTTTGGCAGAGGCACTGTAATATTTATAAAGACAGTACATGGAGGGCATTGAAGGAGAAGGAAAAGCAGCAGATGAATCTCCTGACAGCTTTCCCCTGCTTTTGTGGCTGTGGAGACCACGGAGCTGGGAGGAGCTGTGGCTACCAGCACGGGCCACTCTATTACCCTGCCCCAGAATTCATATGCTCCTCTCCTGTCAGACAGAGATGGATTGCACTCATCTCTGGTGCCTGGCCAGGACTAAAAGAAGAGGGTGTGTTGAAAGCTGAGCTTTTGGTGTCCACAAACACCTATTTAGAATGTGAACCTTTACCAGGCTTAAATAAGGAGGGGGGGGATCATGAAGGATCTAGAGGTTGTTGTTTCATGGAGCCAGATATTGCTTTATGTTTTCATGGCCTCCAATATCATTTATGAGTGGATTTTACTTTCTCACCAGATGAAGTATTTTAAAAGCCATGTATTGTTTAAAACAAATAAATTCCGGCTCAGTTGAAATGGTTGGAATCTAGATGAGCTTTGTTGTGATTGGTGTTTTATCCTGACTATCCTGAGTTTAGGAATTTGCATGTGGAACATTATAATGTGGGTTTGGCCAAACATCACCAGCTCTTTCCTACCATGGCTTCACCCTGCCATCTCCCATTTCCCAAACCAGTTTTTATTATGGAAAGTAACAGTGCCGTGTCATCATATAACGTGTGATGGATTACCACAGACAATTATGATATATTTTTCCGTTCTTCTATTATTTCTATTTCTATTGCGCTAATGTGCATAACCACTTGTTTTGTCTTCTACTGGTTTCTTGAGATGCCTATGATAAAATGTCCTGTTTCTTGCACTAATGATGATTCCTGGGGAAAAAAAAGAGTACAAACCCCAGCAAACAATCTGCACCTGCCGGTGAGTCCTGCTTCTGGTTTATTCCTCTCCTTCCCACACCGGCAGAACGTGGCAACTTTTCACTTCTGTCACAGCCTGCTCTTCCGCGGGCCCGAACGGAGGATCTTGTTGACCTGTCGCGCTTTGAAGAGGAGGTCTGGTTAATCACACCTCCTCCCCTTCGAGGAGCACTTCAGCTGATTACACGCAGCCGGTTTTAGTCCTGTCCGACCCGCACGCAGTGATGAACGCGTCAGAACCAACAGCTGGCGGAAGCGCTCTTCAATCATGAGGGCCCAGAGCTGTAACCTTGTCCTTGCGAGTTTTGTGAGGGGAGCAATTTGACGACACACTTTTTTTTTCCCCTTCCTGTGTCCAATCCTGGGCATGTGGACCCAGTAGTCCTGAGAGCTGGATTTAGAATAATCAGAGTATCAACGAAACAACAGGGCCCAAAGATGGGAAGGAACTATGGAGAACATTCTAGAGTTTTTCAATAGTCACAAGCATGAAAGACGCAACCACTATAACATTTGGGCTTGGTGTTCTCAGGACTCGAGATATGAAGAAATATGATTATTGCATAGACCAATGTGTGCCGTACTGGAAGCAATGTAAGGCCGATGATATCTTCAACATGACGTGGTCCTCTTGTTCTCTCTGTAGCTTCAATACTTTCCCAGGAGGATCCTTACAGCCTGCCAACAAGAGCTCTGTTCTGTGGAGAAAGTTAACAGTCAGCTTTCTGTTCGAGTTGCCACTCCTCCACAGGGCACTGCAGTTGGAATGACCTTACAGAAGCATCAGAGTCTGAACAGTTCTGTACTGACATACAGCTGCCGTTAGTGCAAGCAGCCAAATGATAATTGCAGGCAAAACTGACATAGAATTCACTCGCACTGCAAAGATTTCTCTCCTTTTTTATTTCCCTGTCTCCCTCTTTATTTCTCTCTCTCTCATTCTGCCTATTTTGTTTAAAGACTCTTGAATATCTCAAGTGGTTGATGCTAGGCTATATTTGGCCCACGTGCATTGTCACCACCTCCCCCTCTCCCATCCTTTGTGTATTCATTCTTGTGTAACACTGAAGCCTGTCTTCCCATATGAACAGAGGATAGATTCCTTCCATTCATTTCTCAGTTGGAACGAGAGAATAAAGTGAGCCTTTTTTGTGCTTTTTGGATAATTGTATGGAAATGACATATTCTAACTGTGGATTCATCGCGCAAAATGGACTGCTTCTACAGGGTCATAAGAGAAGCTCACTTTTAATGAACGGCAAAAAGATGACTGGGAAAGATTATTAAATCAGCAAGACAAAAGAGTCACTTCAACTCAGCAATTCAACTTAACCAAATGCTTCGTTTTAACGCTATGATCAAAAGGCCTAGATCATATTTGAAAATATTTGAGCTTTTATGTGTCGGGTCGTTTTCTGTTTCTCTTTCTCTATCCTCTTTTGTGTTGTCATTCTATAAATCTATACGGTGTGGACAGAAGGATGAAGGACACCGCACACAAGCGTTGGAGGAAAGCGTATTTATGGTTGATTTATTTGGGTAGGATGCAGAAAGTGACAGGAACGTGGCAGCAGGCAGATCAATTAAACACGTCTGAAATTCGTGGCCCGGGCACTTTGGCCTATAGCTCGCCAGGCTTTCTGTAGCGTAAGTGGAAGCGACATGGCGAGGATGGGCTGGGCGGCTAGCGAGGCGTGAGAAGCACGCTCTGGGAACCTGTGCGACTGCAAGAGCTAGCGTCTGGCTGCGGGCGGGCTGGCTGTGCAGAGGGGGGGGAGGGGATATAAATATTGAACAGGTGGCTCCCGTAGCGTAACGAAAAGCTTCGGAGATGAAGATGGATCTGGCGGCCAGAAGCGGCGGACTCCTCTTCCTCGCGGCGTGGGATAATTCCCTCCTCGAACCTGTCACTCAGAGCTAATGGATGCTAATACAAGCGTCTTTGCTAATAACAAACCCTTTCATTGCCAGAAAATTCTTTTGTCTTTTTCACTATTCCCTGTCCCTTGTTCCATTATGGTCAGAATTATCAAATTCTAGGTAGGTCAACACATAATACAGAATATGTGTTTACCCTCTAAAAGCTGTCAAAATTTGTGAAAAGCATGCTGCAATATTCGAATAATTAAAACAAAATGCATAATGCTACATGTAGAGGACTGTTACAGGAAGAGGGGGTTAAAGCGCATGTGATTTACAGCGTCTTTCCTGAATTCCACACGTGTCCTGCTGACACTGTTCATTTGATCTTAAACCTCATCCCACCAAACATCTTGGATACAGAAATGAACACGTTTAGTGCAGACACTATCACAAGTTTCTCATGCTCAGCATTCTAATAGTCCTGTTCCTTCAGGCCTGTACTTTTTCTGTCTACTTCATAGAACTCCCAGTTTCCTTACTAGGGTTAGTCTAAAATATGTGTTTTTCGCAGTGTTCAAATACCCCCAGACCAAGAATATCACCATCATGCTCCCAACGAATGCAACCGGAGGCCAAACAGCCTCTTCAAATACCATGTCTGCATCTAAAATCCATAAATACCTCACAGCCAGAGGCCAGTTATACTCCTCTACACCTAACAAATTCTTCTTGTAACGCCACACTCTAGATACTGCTGTCCCTCATATATAATTATATAGTGGTACTTACTGATGATAAAAGTACACTGACTTCACCCATATTTTCTTTTAAATAGTGGTACTTGCTGGTGATTCTGCACATTAATATGTCCTCTTTGAGGGACTCTTTGTACTCAGAAGTGTTCTTTCTACTTAAATGGATTAAACTGTTAAAAGTGCTTTTTTAATAAGAAAGCAACGTATGTTCACATTTCCATTTTCTCCTCATACTTTTAATGTTATTAAAGGCACCCATTTACTATGCTCTGACTAGTATGTAATGTCCTTGAACTGTACTTTTCAGCATTTCAGTAGGTTGTAAAATATCACCTCTGCAGAAGGACTGCAAAAACAAAGTGGGACAAACACATGTTTATTGTCAGTAAACTGACAATGACCTCTCAGACTAAGTGTTTCTGTAATTCACTATATGATATAGGTTAGATTCCACTGTATCATTCGTTATTAGCTCTCTGATAGTGTGGTTTAGACCTACTTGGAATGAAAGATGATGTCATGAAGGTCTTCTCACTCTTCATCCCTCTCACTGACCTCTTTCACCCCCTCATTTAGGGCTGTAAATGTGTGTGAAATGGGTTCTAATCCTATTCTTCTAATGGGTGCCAGAGAGAGACAGGCCTCTGCTGTAAAGGCCTGAAGGCAATAGAGGAATGCAGTTGATTCATTGCAAAAGACAGACTTTATGTCCTGTGTGTGTGTGTTTCTGGTCTGTGTCTGTCTGTGCTTTTCATATTCACATCATTCCACCTACCCACACACCCAAAAATATATAAAAGAAATTTCTTCTTTTTTTTGTCTGGACATCAAAATTGAACTGTAATGGCAAATCTTTTTTGAGGACTATAGTGGAATGGATCTGGTGCATTGTAGCACTTTCAGGGTGGGAGGGGAGAGAGAGAGAGAGAGAGACTGCACTCTTGAAGCACCACAAAGGAAGGAAACAGTAAATCCTAAATTCCATGTTTTGACATGTAGGTGCAGTTAGTTAAGTGTTCTGTACCCT
>JAOXYF010000010.1:13885672-13918956 GCA_028565775.1 Sternarchorhynchus goeldii
GGGCTGAGCTAATTTGTTGTGTGAACCCTGAAGGTACTCTGTGTCGGTCAGACTGAACAGAGACTAAAACCTAACAATTACATTTATGAGTTTCACATCTTAACTTAAACATGTTCATAAAGTATGAGCATTTAGACCCGTTTGCAACACAATAAGTACTTCTTAACTCATATGCAGTTGTACCAAAAAAACTATAGAGACTAATTTTCCTTTTAAAACACACTGATGTGTTCAAAGCATAAACAACACATGTTTAGAAAAATACATGAATGTTAATATTTATTTTTGATATATGTAGTATGATGGTGTTTCCAATGTGAAGGTTCTTAGCTACTCCCTTGGTTATATGTGTGTGCATATAGGAAAGGTTAATTTTGTGCCTATTTATTAGCTTGATATTGATATGTGATAGCTAGGAATTGTAAATGTGTTGTGATTATTAGTTTTTATAATAATCACTTTCATAATAATGTAATAATGCTAACATGTTTGTAAATTGGTAGTTCGGTTTTCATAATCACCCTTGAGCTGTTAGTCAAGACCATCCAAAAATGATTACATTACAGATCTAAGTGGTGTTGTGTTAGAATGAAGTAAATTGGTGATATAAAAAGGGCCCATACTGTTAAAGCTTTAGCAACAAACAAGATCAGAAATGCACTGAATCCAGAAATATAGATTAAGCTTTTAGATTTTGAATAAAGGTTTTGTCTTAATCTAAAGGTCAAATGCCTGCTCACTTTCTCACTCTGGTTCTGGCAGCCTTGTCTTCTATGAGCAGATACATAAGGGGCAATTCAATACATTAATGAATATTGGCTCCAGAAATATAACTTTTTTTACCTTTATAATATAACCTTAAATAACCTTTCTGTTTGGTGTTCTCTTTATTATTCTGTTTCACCCTTGATTCCTAACAGCACCTCCTGAGTTCAACCTTTTAGAGTATGAGACTGTTCCTATGACAACCCAAGCTGTAAAAACAGACAGACAACAAACAGATAATCACCATCGTACACCCAGACAGCATCGCAGCAGCGGGCGCCACCTGCAGGGCATTGATGGTAAGTCTATGGTGGTGGTGGAATAGTGCTGTGGTTTTTTTTATTAGAAAACCCTATTATATGTTTTCTTTGTAGTCACTTACAGTCTTTCTGGAGTGTGAACTAGTATTTAACACATTCAAACCTAGAACAAAAAAGGTAGTATTAATAATTATACAATCCTATATAAAACACAGGCAAATCTAACATAACAGTTAAAGGTAACATTTAACGTACAAACATGTAATAATAAGGGTGTCACGTGTGAAGAATATGCAAGCAAAGGAAAAGTAAGAAAAGCTCCAGACGGGTCTTGACCATTGAACCAGGGGCCCATAACTTAAACATGCTAAATCCATGAAGATAGAAACCATATGGAGCTTCAGACACGACATATTTCCCCCTTCAAGACTATAGAGTCTCAAAAAATAAAAGAATACATACATGTTTGCAGTTGTAACAGTTCCTCCTACACATGCTTCCTGCAGCACAACCTTAAAAACACAGCAACTTTATGGAGTGTGAGAGTGAAATCTCATCAGGCAGCTATCTTTCCTTAAATGTCCATCAAACAATCTACACAGGAAAAATTCTCTCATGGCCCCTCTGCCCTAGGTGGCCAAGTATGGTACACCAGACCAATGTAAAAAAAAAAGGAATTTTAACAATTTGTGTAGGGATATGACTGTAGCAAATACGTATGGAAACCAAAGAAAATAAAATGTTCAAATTCAGGCTGGTTGACCCATCAGACCTTTAACCGGACCTTCCCCTGCCTAGCACCCATATCCCTAAGCAGGAAAGAAAAAAATATCTGAGGTCCCAGGGTACTTACCCAATACAGAAAACATCATTCTTACCCAATACCAAAACATCATTCTCCAAACAATTAAAACAAAGAAAGTGTTATAAATTTAAGTACTACTCATGCAATAAAAAAATAAAAAAATAAGTCAAACTATTGTCTTACTAAGATTATTACTATCCTACCGACATCCTCTATCAAAATCACAGATTACATTATAATAGAACAAAATCCGATACTATGCCAGTAAATATAAGACATAAGAATATATCGCACTGCAGCTCCTCAGCAGCATCGACTCTCAGTGTACATCGGGGTCTCTGAACAAACCACCCTTATAGTGGTCTTCCCTCAATATTGTTCTTGAAAGAAAGAAAAGAAACCAGCAACCAGTATCTTTTGCAAAAACAACATGCAAATTGAAACATCAAATGCAGATTAACACTTTATAAGTCAATGTAAAATTCACAGTTTCATGCTTTCACATTATTCCAAATTATAAATGACATTTTCTTTTTCCCCTCTTTAATCATACCACTCTATAGTAAGAAACTACTAAATAACAAGATAAAAACAGAAATAAATGCTAAGAGTAGATACTCAAAAGATGTTTGGCCAAAATATAATCAAGAGCCATATCATGTTTCAGCAACATCAGCCTGTGGCTCCTTTGAGAACTTGACAAGTATTCAAACCCCCTTATAGTCTCATTTGCAAAACCCTGTAAGGTTTAAGTAATATTATCAATATGATCACCTAAAAATATCACACCATACCATGAAAATATTCCTAGATCCCACTTCTCTCCTAGACTTGTCCTCCAATGGTGGACTCCAGATTGTGAAATTGTGCCAGTTCCCTTTTCTTCCTCTTTCCAGAAATAGCATCAGATTGGACCTCAGCTACTTTTCCATTCCGGACAGTAGAAATCTTGTATGGAATCTTCAACGTTGCCATGAAACAGTATCCTGTCGACCCATATGGTAGAACTATGCATGCCTTATCTCCACAAACCCACCAAATATCCTTGAAATTCCCTATAGTCATGTTTCCAGGCAAAGTTTAGTTCTGCACCATCAAAGTTCTACTCTGTATGCGATGTGGAACATGAAAAGTCACTTCATTCAAGTCATCCATAGCCTTATATTTACACTTACCCAAGTTCATCATATAGCTGTTACAGTCTGATATTCCCATTAACATCCCAGGCCCATTATTAGCATTATCTGAATAAAAACATTCTTCAGCCCTCACAGATTTCACTTCCCTCACGTCAGGGATGATCGCTGTTAACATATTTTCATGCTGATCAAGTAAGTTCACATATGGTAACTCCTTCAACCAAGAACAGTTATATCTAGGCCTAAACATCTGCACTGACAGACCCATCACTATATCTTCTGCTGATTTACAGCCACAGTGATGCATAAAATACCAATAGCAATGACACATAGCAATTAGTGGTTCTGGTCTTCCTATGTAACATTATGCAAAACAAGTGAACAATCACCCCTAATTTTCATCCTCTTTGTCATTATACAAAAGATACTTCCTCTGAACACGAGGCAGTGTCTGTCACATAGAGTGAAAATGTTTCAGATGACTTAATTGCCCACTTAACTGCCCAATCCCGGTAATAATGTTACATGGTGTCAAAAGCAAACACATAGACAAAACACATGGACGTGAGTTTGAGTGTGAGTTTGAGAGAACTAAATTGTGCATCACTATGGCAAAGTTCACACCGCCGAAGCAGTTAGACTTTTTCAAGCCTGAAGCATTGCCGAACTGGAAATGGAGGTTTGCCAGTTATCAAGCAGCTTCACTGCTTACAGAGGATGAAAAACCTGTGCAGGTGAAAGCCCTGATTTATTCAATGGGAGTGGTGGCTGAGCACATATTCAAGTCATTCGTGTTCGATAGTGCAGAAGATAGGTGTAATTACGCTGTTGTCATGGCCATATTTGACAAACATTCATCCCAAAATCTATGAGCATGTGAAGTTTCGCTCAAGGATTCAACTTCCTAGTGAAAGTATGGAAGCATTTGTCACAAAGCTCTACAAGCTAGCTGACAATTGTGATTTTGGGGCACAGAGGATAAGATGCAGAGCATGTGGATAACATAAAATCAGTCAGAAATACCGAACAAAAAAGAACTGGCCATTTAAATAAAAAAATAAATAAACAAAAAATTAACAAAGAGACGAGAAATGGAGCATGCACAAGGTGTGAACGAAATCATGCTGACAGTGAGCAATGTCCTGCAAAAGGGAAAAAATGCATGAAGGGTAACAAAAATGGACACTTTGCTGCAGTGTGTTATTCAAAGACAGCTGTGCAGGAGATAACTGAAGCTGATGAGGATGACACTATGTTCTTAGGATCAGTTGAACTGGAACAAAGCAAAGAAGCATTGTTAGCAGGAGATGAGCTACTTTGATGCACCACTTTAACTTTAGCAGACATGTCAGCCTCATTTAAAACTGACTCTGGCACCGACACTTCAGTAATATAAGCATTACGGAAGAAGCCTAAATTCAGTGAAGTCCCTGTTAAAATAATATAATCCTCTATCCATGCTGAGGAATAGCCAGCATTACCAAGAAATGTCATCATCTCTCTGACTGTTCTGGGCTTTGGAGCCTTATGAATGGCTTCTATCTGACTGTCAGAAATGCTTCTGTGTCCCTGCATTATGATCTGGCCCAAATAAATTACCTTCTCCTGACAATACTGAAGTTTCTTCGGAGAAACTTTGTGTCCCTTTTCTGACAGTATCTGGAACAATTTCCTTATGACGTTTCCTCATCTGACGAACAAATAATAATATCATCCACATATTGAACAACCGTGCTTTTTAATATCTGATCTATTCCTGCCAAATCATCCTTCAATATTTTATTGAAAATGTGAAGGCTATGTTTTAACCCTTGTGGCAATCCCTTGTACACATAGAACTGGTCATTGTATGTGACCCCAAATAAACCCTGACTTTCTATACTAAGTGGAAATTGTATCTAAAAAACGTATCACATAAATCTAAAACTGAAATGTGTAGCATCTGGAGGAATTTGGGCTAACAAAGTATGTGGATCTAGCACTTCATTCACCGATCTTAAGTAATGTACCAGGCGAAAAGAATCATCTGGCTTCTTCACAGGCAACAAAGGTGTATTAAACTGAGGTGTATTAAAATTCTGCATTATCTTCAAAACATCTGTTTTTAAATGTCCTTCAATTTGGGGCCTCTTCTTTCTTCTTTCAGTGGATATTGTTTGTTCCAAGGAGGTTTGACTCCTGGACGGAATTCAACTTTCACTGGTTGGGCTAACTTCACAAGTCCAATATCAGTACTATGACAGGACCACAAACATTCTGGAACTTGTCGCAGTATCTCCTCTCTCATAAAGTCTGAGTCCATTTTAGCACGTACTTACCTCAGGAAACACAGAAACGAGACAGAGGAGGCGGCCTGGGCAGCCACCGTGACACAGATGGCAAGCTTCTTCTGCTTGTGCCATCATTTCTCCTATATGCTTTTGCTCATATTCCTCAGACACCAACAAAGTCAGATGTGGCACACTCTTCCCAATATCAAACTCTTTATGCATATAATCATCTCTGTCCATCTTCATAGCTGCTCCTTGTGGCCCCAAAATTATACAGCACGAACGAAGTTGAAGTTGCCTTGATTGACGATTCAACCATTCCTTAAATTGGGCAGCATTCTTGAAATACTTAAGTGTTCAGTGAAATGGATACTCTGGAAACTTCTTATCAGGCATGTTTACTTCTCCCAGAAATGATCTGCACTAAGGTTTCAAATCCAAAATACTGAAGAAGTTTCAGTACTCGGTTGTCATCAATAATTGGTGAACAAATCATTTGGCACTTCCACCAGACAGCCGTTTGGTGTATACTTTATTGTACTGTTCAGTCTATACAAAGCATCTTGTCCCAAAAGTGCAATAGGTGTGATGGTGGCTGCCCCTGCCTCTTCCCTAGTCCTGTGTTTATGTGGGCATGTTGTTGTGGAGGTGTGCTTGTTGTGGGATGTGACGCTCGTTTGTTATCATTACTCGTTTCACCTGTGTCTTGTTAAAGGTGTGTGTATTTAAGCATGTGTGTTTCACCATGTCTTTGTCGGTCTTCGTCAAACTTTATGGAAATGTGTACACGAGACTCTGCGCTCGTGATTTTGTTCACTTTAAATAAAAAATATTTAAACACTACCTTGTTTCGCCTTCTGCCCGTTCCTGCGGTGCATCCATGCCTCAATGTGACAATAGGTGTATGTTCTGAAACCAGTATGAATATTGTAGTCTTCAGATTTTTATAGCAAAGCTCAATTGATTCTGTGGGAGGAATCAGCTGTTTCCTTCCCTTAAACTTGATTGTCCAAATTCGTTGACAAGACATGGGGAGATGTATAGCATCTTCAGGCCAAATACAGGTGAAAGCTGCTCCACTACTCGCCATCACTTCCAATGGTTGATTATTTACTTTCATCTCTATTGTTGTCAAAGACAACAGGAATATGCTTATTCAATATAAAATCTATCACATTAACATTCACCACATCAACCAACCCATGCCACAGCCTTTCACACACACAGCTGAAACACAGCTGAGATCAGCTCCATACACGCGCACACACACACACACACACACACACACCATGCTCACCATATTTGCCCTCTTGGTGCAGGAGTAGGTGCACTGGATCCGTCAGCGACGCCGCAAGCGACAACATGTCCGAAGTTCATGACGGCAAAGTCTTGTTGTTTATTAAATAGCGATGATGTGAAGATGAGGAAGGAATCTCCGCTGTCTTACTTGTATAAAAAGGTCTTGACTGTTGGACCAGGGGGCCCTTAACTTAAAAATACCAAACTCATGAATAGAGAAACCATATGGAGCTTCAGACACTATACAAGTTAATGACTAATGTCCACCACCTGAGGAAGGCATGGACAACATAAATTAATGGAAGTAAACAATAACAAATAGTCCATGTGCTCCACTGCTGCCACTACCAGAGAACACCAGTAGGGAGAGTCTCCCCATCATGATAAAACCTACAGACAAAACACAAACACTACAGTCGGCCCCTGGGCCTGCAGTTTAGGGGCCTCCCAGCCTCCCCCAAAGTTTTTCATGGGGAGACCCCTCTCCTGGCAGAGGGGGTACTTCCATACGTGCTCAAGAAGGGAACTCCCCCCTTCTCTTCCAGGGGGGAGGGCGTGCGCTCTGCCTGGCATGCCAAACTCAAGTCTCTTTCTCTGCACCTGTTCCTCCAGTCTCCAGGCTGGCATGGGGCAGGCAACAGAACACAGACACACACACCACTAGACACAGGTGCACAGACACAGGTGTCCAGGCGTGTGAACAGGCGCACAAACAGGCACACAAATACAAGCACCCCAGCGCACAAACTCAGGGCCACAGACAAAGGTGAACAGGTGCAGAGGCAGACAGACACACACACACACACACGAATGCAAACACACACGAATGCAAGCACAAAGACGCACACACATGCAAACACAAAGACCAACAAACAGCAAGCCTACCTTCAGCTCACCACTGAGTGAGAGAAAGAACAGGACAAACACCAAAAGGAAAAAAACTGGAGTCCGCATCTCCCATAGAGGTTGGTCTTTCTGTCACTGGTGAAGAATGGGCAAGCAAAGCTTCTTCAATTGCTTCTTTTTTTGCTTTTCTTCTGTATGTTTTTTTTTATCTCTCTCTCCCATTATTTCTCCCATAACAGCCCTTCGAGAGTTCAACCCTTTGGAGTCTGAGGCTGTACCTATGACACCTCAAACACAGAATGACAGGCCCTGTCCACAGGCAGCAGAACCCCAGATGTCTGAGATACAACATGGCTCCTTTCAACAAATCACCCCACTGCCACTGTCCTTTACAGTTCAGCCCAAGAGCTCTGTCACCCTCTACCGAGCTATTAAAGACCAAAGGGCAGTCATTTTACGAGTGCTCAAAGGTACAGATGTGGTTAGACATAACATAGATAAGGGACAACTGGAAGAGTTCTGTCCCTGTAAGCCATTTTTAAACATACCTAAAGTCCTTTAAAACAATCCTAACATTTTGTAAATCAGTTGATAAGAGTAAATGCATCATTCACTCTTAATTATGCAATGGCATTTTTGTGGTATATTGGTTTTGAGCTAAAATTATCAGCTTTTACAGTTGCTTCAGTTGCTGAGAAGAGTTCTGGCCAAGGGGAGTTTGTCTGATGGACAGTTTCTGTCTTTTTCCATTGCAATTTTTGGTTACACAGTGATTATATATAGAACACATTTGTGCACATTTACACAGAATATGTATAAATATTAATTCTAAATAAAGTGTATATTTATATACAGATGGATTTTAAAGAAAGAGTTACTACAAAACTGGTGTAGTTGACACAATCAATGCATTTACCAAAAATTAAGTTGGCCTAAATACAGACTGCCCATAGTATATAAAAAATAGAGTCAAGATTTTCATTGAAAATAAAGACTTTAATCTGAAAATAATTACTAATATGTAATTCACATTCTTTACTGTTCACATTTTTTTTACACTTTACACATATTCATTCTTATTTTTAAATATTTTTTCTCTGCATAGAAACAGCCAATGCCAGAGAGCGCCAGGCCTTCTTGGGCTTTGCCCACTTCTTGTCTGAGCTGGGACCCCACCCATGTCTGCCCAACCTGCTTGGGGTGCTAACAGTGGGGACACCATTCATTATTGTGATGGAGGAGCTGGTCAACAGAGACCTGCTAGGGTTCTTATGGGCACACAGACAGGTACAGTATGTATATATGTATTTATGTGTGTGTGTGTGTACAGTACTGTGCAAAAGTCTTAAAACACCATTAGATTTGTTTTAGCAATGGTATTATGACTATATATCATTATTTCTGCTTCTTCATTAAGATACAAATATAAAATACTGGAAACACACAAAAAAATTAAATAAAACTTTTTCAGAACAAAATGGCTTCTACAGGTAAATGTTAATGTTTTGTGTGACCTCCTTTGGCACTGTGCACCTCTTGCATGTCCTGATGTTTTCTGATGTAATCTGATATATTACACCAGGTTTTAAAAGACATTTAGAAAGCCAGGTTTTGCTCAATATCTATATTTCTTACTACAGTACACTGCAGTTATTCACTTGGAATCTTTTTGCTGGTGTCAATGTCTAGAGACTGTTTGGAAAATTGTTTCCATTCATTCTATTGATGCACCTCGCAGGAAAATAAATGTATGGCAGCCCCACGCAACATTACAGAAAAACACATTTTCACGATGGGGGAACAGATCGCCTCCGCTTTGGTCAGTACTAATTCATGTCTGATAATGTGGTAGTTCATTTAACAGTGGTACTTTATTGCATGTTTTAAGAACACTATTACATGATACAAATATGAAAATGAAGCTGAAGATCTAGGCATTTTAAGGGATACTGCTATGAATTCTTAATATGGTAGTTTAATCTGATATGGATTTAAGTTTTGTGAAATATTAATTTAAAAATTACTAAAGCTAAAATTTTACTATTGTTAAATGGTTAACATTGTGTTCTATGTTTATAAAAAAAGTCATCTTATGTAAGTAGGATTATTCTATTATTCTATACTCGCAATAATCTATAATGCTTAGCTCCATTGCTTTCTATATGTCCCCTGACACCATATCTGAAAAATATTAAACTCTCAGCTTGCTTGACCATTTTAGGAGACGAACAAGCTTTGCAAAAGAATTCCCATCAATTGGTTAATTTTTAAGTGACTACCAAGTCTTTTTTTCTTCTCTGGGTAATTTTTCTCATGGCTGTTCAGTCAACAATTCCGCTAACAAGAGTGTAATTTAAAAATATAAACAATAGGCTGAGATAATAATTTGCTGGCCTCTGATGGCAAAGTCTTTTTTTCACACCCACCACATTATGGTAGCATTACTGACACCTGTGAAGAGCTTCCGATGTTGTGGTTTCTGGTATGAAATGAGTGAAGTAGACCATGAATGAAGGATTGGCATAGGATATTTACCATCAGTAATCTGGAAACAGGAGTACGTGCACACTAAGAACTGCATCCATGGGAATGTTGGGGCACGAAGCATCCTGGTTGGTCATGACCTGTCCGTGAAGCTTTGGGGATTCGGCCCAGCGTTCCACAGGAGGATAGAAGCAGGTTCTTCAGCAGAAATCAAGGAAATGATGATGATGAAGTGGCAAGCTCCAGAGGTGTTAGCTCATCAACATGTCAGTCATAGCAGCGATATGTGAGTAGAGTTAGTGTAATCTTTATTATTGATTTTAGGCTTTGGTCCTATGGCTATATCATCTTTTTTTCTCTCGCATGCAGATGGTCATTTGGCATCTTGTTATATGAAATGATCACATTAGGTGAGGTTTCAAACCATCCTTGCCTGTTTTCCCTCAATCTCAAACAACTTTTATTTAATTGAATGCAAGGTTAAATATTTGAATCCCCCATAACAAATTGAGTTTCATAACATCACATTTTGATTCATTCATAGGTGAACCACCGTTTCCCAAAATCATGGTTGGTGAGCTCCTGCAGCATTTACAGAGGGGAAAATCCCTACAGAGACCAGCCACCTGCTCAAACTCACTGTACATGAAAGATACATGCGCACAAACACACAATTCTATAAACAAAATTAAAGCTGGAATGTCTCATATTTCATATTGTAACATGTTCTATAAACACTTCTTAGATACTCCATCATGAAGGCGTGTTGTCAGTGGAGACCACAGGACCGACCTACACTGACTGAAGTCATTTCAAAACTCAAACAAGGGGGGAGGAAAGTCAATGACAGGGTGTTGCTCACAGTGCCTGAGCCAATAGACATGGAAAAGTACATGCGGGAAGCAGGTTATGGACATAGTTACAACTTTGCTGTTCTGTAATAGGTTCTCGGACTTTCCTGGTTGTCGGAAATAGTCTTGATTTGCACATTGGTAACTAGCCAAGTATATTAGTTTCTATTGAAAATGTAATTCATAAGCAAAAGATAAATATTTTCATGAATACACCTGCTTCTAAACATCAGCTAAGCAGAGTTCAGTCATTTCAGTATTCAAGGAACATGACAAAGAGGAGTTGCTGTTATAAATAGCTAGTAGGACTAAACCCTCCACGTCCTTCAACTAACAAAGACATCAGAATAATCTGTCATATTTTTTCCATCTGCATAATCTTCTTTACTATGAACAATAGCACCACCTAATGGTCATACGGAAAAATACAATGATCTAGCTCCAAGCTCTACATTCTGACAAGTGTGTATTTATGTATTACACCCAATGGCACAGTGTTTCCTTGCTGAGTGATTCGAGCCCATATTATCCATGGAAGACATTAGAGACAAGTTAAAAGAAGGCTACAGAATTGATTTAAGCAACTAATTATTAAAATGTACTGATGAACATTAAATGACCATTATTATTATTATTATTATTAGTAGTAGTAGTAGTAGTATTTGATTTTTTTTTTTCAAAAATTACTCACCTCTCCTAGAAGACCCTTCCTAAGACCCTCCATGCTGCTCTCTGTTAACATGAGCATCTCAGTGCCCAAAAAAAGCAGACTGTACAAATATACAGGGAAAATCTACAACAAAACATCAGGTGTGTTAAAGCAGAAGAAAGAATTTCATTGTGTTAAAGTTGGTCAGATTGTTTTTAAAGTATGTGTATGCAAATGGATGCTATGCATGGAGTAGCGTTAAAAAGAGCACAGTTTTAAAGAGCACAGTTTTAAAGACCACACTTTTAAAGACCACACTTTTAAAGACCACACTTTTAGCTTTCATTCTGAAAGTATTCTGTTTTTAAATCTTTAATTTTCTGAATACATCTCTGAATCCCTTTTTTTTTACATGGAGACATCAGTGGCATGTGATTATGTAAATTTCTAAATGCAAATCACAAAATGGCTCATTTAAAACAATCACAATTTTAACCAACGTGGTGAATTTGCACAGGATTTTCCAAACATTTGCATAAGAAAGTCCAAATGGTTGTACAAAGACTAATTTAAAGAATTTAAATTAAAGTCCATTTTATCTAGTTGTCTCAGACCCTTTATGTACTTTTTGTAAAAATGGGGTTGTTTATTATTAGACGGCACTTTTCGTTTCAGTTTTATTTGGCCCTGCCCTGTGTCAGGTATTCTGTTTCCTTGCTCCCTAGTTAATCTGTTTTGAAGTTTTTGTTGGGTTTTGTTTTCTCAGTATCTTTGTAAGAGTTCTATAGTTTGAGTTTATCTGCCCCATTTAGTTGCATTTTCCATAGACCATGTTCTTGTCTACCTCTTGTCTACCAGTATTCTGACCCTGCGCTATACCGATTATGATTTTGGGATTACTCTTAATAAGAATCATTACAATAATTATAAGCACTTGCATTCTAACTTGTCTTGCTCCCCATTAAATAAGTGCACTCCGTGTTCACTACAATACCACCAAATATTTAAACATTACATTCTAATGTAATTGCAAATATTTTTGAAGTTCATCATAATTTGGTTGCACATAAGAACACGATGCATTATAAAGTCAGTCAGTAATACCATGACAGGATATGAGCAAACCACTAAAACTGGGGCATACATTTGCATACATTCACACAACCACGTACTGTCTGTATACATGAAGCTGTGTCCACAACCGGTTTGCCAACATTGTGCTTTGAATAGTGATGAGACCAGACATCACTTTCAGACATAAAAGCTAAGCAGAATTTAACTTTGGCCCTGAAGTGCCGATGAAACTCATCACAGCAGGCGTTGCATTTGCAATGGTTCTCTTTTGTTGTTTTTTTTTCAATATACATTTAACATGGACTTTGAGTGTCATGCTAATGAAGGTGTAGAGTTCTACACAGTTTACATTGTGCTACTGACTCCAACAATTTTTCTTCATCATAATCTTAACTGACAATAAGATCAAGAGGACCTGTGCTCAAAATTGTTGTCAGTGTCCATTCAAAGCCACTGAGATTCGTGTGTGCATGTATGTACTTTTGCTTTAATGTGGATCATAACAGCTTTTATTAAGGGTGACTGGTATATTTGCCTTCAAATGACTCCCTAGGTGGGGATAAGGAAGAAAACTTGGGAGGACCAAGACTCAGAAGAGAGCCTATCCTCCACTGGGCAGCCCAACTAGTAGCAGACCATATTTAAAGTACAGTGTCCAAACTGAGCAGTCATTCCAAAGTGAATGTTGGTCTTCAGGTAGGTGGGAGCATCGGCTCGTCCTCTGGCAAACTGAAGCATTTTCTAGATCTTTGTTTTATATTATGGTAACGGCTCTTCCTCAGGCCACAGCGGTGTGTCTACAGGCAAACCGGAGCAATTTTTAGGCTGGTCTGACCTCCGAATGATGCAGGTACAACTCGACAGACAAACATGAGAAAAAAGAGAAGGTTAATTCTCTTTTCGGTTAGTTGGAAACTAACAAAGCTTTTTAAATTAAATATGTCTTCAGTCTAGACTTGAACAATGACACCATTTCTGATTCCCAAACACTAATTGGGAGATTATCCCATAATTGGGCAGCTTTATAGGAGAAGGTTCTACCACCTGCTGTAGTTTTCCTTTTTCAGGGAACAAGTAAGCACCCTGCACCTTTAGATGGTGGGTCATATAAGATCAACAGTTCAGATAGATAATGTGGCACGAGACCATTCAGTGCTTTATAGGCTAATATTCTATGTAAAACTGAACTGTAAGCCAGTGTAGTGTAGATAGGACTAGGGTAATGTGAAAAGGGTTTTTTTTGGGCGGGGGGGTTGGTTCTGGTAAGGACTCTAGCTGTAGCATTTTGAACTAACTGAAGCTTTTGAATACACCTACCTGAGCATCCAGACAAAAGGCTTTACAGTAATCCAATCTAGCTGTAACAAAGGCATAAACTAGTTTTTCTGCATCATGCAGAAGGAAAATATTCCTTATTTTAGCAATGTTTCTGAGATGGTAGTAAGCTGTCCTAGAAATGCTGTCTACATGAGCTTCAAAAAAAATACTGGGGTCAATGATCACACCAAGATTTTTTACTGCTTCACATGAAACGACCGAGTTACCATTCAAAGACAGGGCAAATTCTGAAAGCTTACTTCTAGCTGCCTGTGGTCCTATAACAAGTATTTGTTTTGTCTGAATTTAAGAGAAGAAAGTTATCTAGACTTATCTAAACCCCCGCTTTCCTCGGTCGCGTCTACACTGTTTAGAAGACCGGTATCTTCAGTGGCACCAACGAGTGGAATGAAACCGCCTCATACGTTTCGTCTCGGGTTGCCCCTCCTTTCTTTGCGAAGGGCCATCTGCTTCTCAAACAGCTCCTGAATCTGCTGATCCAGCCGGGTGAGTTCCCTGGCCAATTTCAGGAGAGCTCGTTCATCTGCACACGCCATGCTAAAACAAAAACGGAACAAAACTCAGGAAAAGCATTAAACCATGGAAACAAATGATGAATTAAATGGATCGATAATGAGATAATGATAATGAGATAAAACTGATTGTCAGTTCAAAGCTTTAGAAATGTAAAAGAAATTTAAAAAAAACTAAGCTAGTGTGAGTCACCGAGCAACCAGAACCACCGTGACTGTCAGCAACTACAGACTGGTATCTCCTCTCATTCCTCTCAAAGATTCTTGAATGTGCTGTACACAACCAGTTATCCTCCTGTCTCTCACAGAACCAGCTTCAGGACCCCAACCAATCTGGCTTCAAGCCAGCACATTCTACAGAAACTGCACTCATTGCAGTGACTGAGAAACTCCATGCAGCTAGATCAGCTGGACTAGAATCATGAAGAATCAGTCATGATTCTTCTAGACCGTTCTGCTGCCTTTGACACAGTCAATTACAAGATCCTCCTGTCCATCCTTTCAGACCTCTGTATCTCTGGCACTGTATGGAAGAGGTTTGTGTCCTACCTGGAGGGATGCTCCTAGCAAGTAACATGGAGGAGTTCCACCTCCGCTCCATGCAAACTCTCCACTGGTGTCCCACAAGGCTCAGTACTGGGTCCTCTTCTATTTTCACTATATACTCGCTCACTGGGCAATACAATTTCTGCACATGGCTTCTCCTACCACTGCTATGCTGATGACACCCAGCTCATCTTTTCCTTCCCATCCTCTGACCCACAGGCATCAGCCCGGATCTCTGCTTGTCTGAAAGACATTGCATCTTGGATGACAGCTCACCACCTCAAGCTCAACCCAAGCAAGACAGAGATGCTGTACATTCCTGACAGAGCTAATCTTCACTGTGATCTTTCGATCTCATTTGAGAACACCCTGATCACTCCATCTACTGAAGCACGTAGCCTTGAAATACACTGCTCAAAAAAAGGGAACACTCAAATAACACGTCCTAGATCTGAATGAATGAAATATTCTCATTGAATACTTTGTTCTGTACGAAGTTGAATGTGCTGACAACAAAATCACACAAAAATCAATGAAAATCAAAAAACACACTACAGGCTGACCCAATTTTGATGTAATGTCCTTTAAACAAGTCAAAATGAGGCTCAGTATTGTGTGTGGCCTCCACGTGCCTGTATGACCTCCCTACAACGTCTGGGCATGCTCCTGATGAGGCGGCGGATGGTCTTCTGAGGGATCTGCCAACTCCTGGACAGTCTATGGTGCAACGTGACGTTGGTGGATGAAGCGAGACATGATGTCCCAGATGTGCTCAATCGGATTCAGGTCTGGGGAACGGGCAGGCCAGTCCATAACTTCAATGCCTTCATCTTGCAGGAACTGCTGACACACTCCAGCCACATGAGGTCTAGCATTGTCCTGCATTAGGAGGAACCCAGGGCCAACCGCACCAGCATATGGTCTTACAAGGGGTCTGAGGATCTCATCTAGTACCTAATGGCAGTCAGGCTACCTCTGGCGAGCACATGGAGGGCTGTGCGGCCCTCCAAAGAAATGTTACCCCACACCATTACTGACCCACTGCCAAACCGGTCATGCTGAAGGCAGCAGATCGCTCTCCATGGTGTCTCCAGACTCTGTCACGTCTGTCACATGTGCTCAGTGTGAACCTGCTTTCATATGCGAAGAGCACAGGGCGCCAGTGGCGATTTTGCCAATCCTGGTGTTCTCTGGCAAATGCCAAGCGTCCTGCACGGTGTTGGGCTGTGAGCACAACCCCCATCTGTGGACATCGGGCCCTCATACCATCCTCATGGAGTCGGTTTCTAACCATTTGTGCAGACACATGCACATTTGTGGCCTGCTGGAGGTCATTTTGCAGGGCTCTGGCAGTGCTCCTCCTGTTCCTCCTTGCACAAAGGAGGAGGTAGCGGTCCTGCTGCTGGGTTGTTGCCCTCCTACGGCCTCCTCCACGTCTCCTGGTGTACTGGCCTGTCTCCTGGTAGCGCCTCCAGCCTCTGGACACTACGCTGACAGACACAGCAAACCTTCTTGCCACAGCTCGCATTGATGTGTCATCCTGGATGAGCTGCACTACCTGAGCCACTTGTGTGGGTCGTAGAGTCCATCTCATGCTACCACGAGTGTGAAAGCACCACCAATATTCAAAAGTGATCTGTGGTCCCCACCTGCAGAACCACTCCTTTATTGAGTGTGTCTTGCTAATTGCCAATAATTTCCACCTGTTGTCTATTCCATTTGCACAACAGCATGTGAAATTGATTGTCAGTCAGGGTTGCTTCCTAAGCGAACAGTTTGATTTCACAGACGTTTGATTTACTTGGAGTTATAATTTGTTGTTTAAGTATTCCCTTTATTTTTTTGAGCAGTGCATATCTTCATTTGGTGCTGGTACTCCTGCTCCTAACGACACAGCTGGCGAGAAACAAAAGAGAAAGAAAAAAAAAGATAAATTTCGTCTCACCCACGGCGCTCCTTCAGGCTGATGCCTGTGGCTCAATCACCCTCTTTCTCCCAGTTAGTCGTACCTGATCAGGAATTCCATTACCACTCAGTCAGTGAAATATGTTTAACAGGAAAAAGTGACCAATTTTTCAGTCGCCACAGTATTTATTAAAAATGTGTATGACTGGGGGGTGGGAAAGAAATATTTATTAAAACCCACATTATTGTAAAACCTACTGTATGTTGTTTTTTTTAATGACAGCCATTCATTTATAGCCATTCATCAAGTCAACACCTCGTATATCCAGAATAATGAACCAACCTTGTGACCAGCCCCTGATAACCCCAAATGTTTATAGTGAAAGCCGTGACAATCACCATTATTTATATGCACTGTGCTTTAGCTCAGCTTATCAGTGCCCTTCTGTTTCCACCTCTTTCCCCTGGCCCAGATACTCACGCTTTCCCCGTCCAGGGGTGTAATATAGGAAACTCACAGCCAATATGGTACATTACATGCTAAACCTGCACTCACTAAGCAATTTAATAGAAACGCATACCTTGTAGGTCCGTCTTTAAAGTGTACAGTCACAGCATATATCTGTTCCCTTGCACCATTTGTCTTAGACATCCTCTTTAACGCTTCTCAAGCCATCAAGGACACCGATGCGTGGAAAATCCCCACCAGTGTTCCTGCTCCTGACATACTTATACCCACAGAACACTTACAGGTAGGCCACTACCGTGTCAGTGTTACTGCTTTGTTAAAAATAGTTCACCACCTCAACAGTTTCCAGTCAGCAGTGGTCCTTCGGTCAGAAAGTGACTAACGATGAACAAAGAATCAGGAAAAGTCTGTAACCGTCCTCCTCTAAATTACGGCTCCAGACAGGTGGCTGGTGTAACCTAGTACTAGGCCAGATTTACTGGGAATGCATGCAAAACCTGTAGCTACGTGCCGACCTCATACATGCACAACCAAGAACTTCTGTGCACCTTTGAGAAGTGGGCTGTCTATTTTCCACATGCAAAAGGCATTAGCACATGAAAATCACCAAGTAAAACTGGCCTGAAGTGGTCAGAGTGTGTGTGAATGATCAGGTGCTTCTGTTAAACAGACTAGTGAGTGCATGTTGTACACATTTGCTGAAACAAACAAAAGATGTTAGATTTTTGTAATGACTATTGCATGTAGAGAATGTTTATGTACACTTGTAAAACATATGCAGACTTGGATATACTGTATAAAAACAATGTGCTCTATATTGATCGAGTGTTTAAAATACTACACGCAGCAACACTGCCACCTGCTGTTTGAATGGAGTCGTTTAATTGCACATTTCTTTATACTTGTAATCACAAGCCTAATTGCTTATATGCAGTATTAAAACTTGAACCATTGTCTTGAGATATTGTGAATAAAATGATCGGGCTTGTACAAACTATCAGAAAAAAAATAGCTTCTCACCTGAATGTACTTAAACAGAGAATAAATGCAGGTTAAGAGCCCAATATTCAGAATTAGCCTTGATGAGCTACATCATTGTGTGCATTTTTCTTTTCTGGGTCAAACGCAAACACAGTGTTCATTAACGGTTTTATTAGCAGTCAAATCAGAGTCGTAGAGATGAGGACTCGAAACTAAAGTTACATTCTGTTTGACCCACGTTTGCCAAGCTTTCTCCATCAGTGACATCTACCGATATACATGAAAGTGTGTCCTCGTATTCACAATACCATTAATGTAGATGACTAAAATTGTGCAATTCTCCTGTTCTTCACATTTTATGAATAAAGTTAGCTGCTAAGTTGACTTGCCAACTTCTGGAATGATCCGAAATAAACTGTGTAACATCACACAGGTTTGGATGAATGATGTCATCATATTTACATAAAAGAGTGGCAATGAGGACAAGAAAAAAAAATATATGAGATAAGGCTTAGCGCCAGTTCCCTTTGAGCAAACTTCATTCCAAAATGATTAAAGCTATCGACCCCCTATTCGTCTGAGGCAAAGACCAGGTACTGTTGAGTGAGGCAGAGCCGCAATTAGGCACAGAAATCAACCATGGACAAAGAGTATTTTAAAAGTGAAGAGACTAACGTCTGAAACTGTACAGCAATCATACATATTTACACCAAGTGTCAATCACCAAACAAACGAACATCATAACCAAACTCCTTTTATCTCATGGTCCAACACGTGATACCTTATCAATATGTACACCCACCCATACACAAACAAAAATGTTGGGGGTTTTTTTTTTGTTTGTTTGGTTTTTTTTTTTTAAATGACCACAACAGTTCATGCACGCCACACATTCACTTGTGATGAGTGCCTCTGACGTTACACTGAAACGTCTTACGTGATTGTACAATTATAATGTAATCTAAAGGATAGCATTCAAAACGTTTTTCGGTGGAACATGACACTGAATTAACTCAAAAAGCACAGTTTTCTATAGGTTACAAGTTGCTTGAAGAATTGATCTCTGGTTAATGAACACACAAGTAAAGGTGGGGGGGGGGTTCCAATATAGGTCCGTTTGTCACTTTACACGTTTAATTTATAGAAAGGCAGGTATTTTCTCCTTCACTCCTTCTGGGGATTTTTTTTTACAGTGGCAACCACACTTTAGGTTGAACAGACTGTATTAAACAGGTGACTGGTACGTTTTGCTACATAGAGGCTGTAGGTTATAAAAGCTTCATTTGTCCAATCACATCACATCACCCGTGTTGCAAGTTAACAGCAGCGTGTTGAAAGCAGACTGTTTGTACAGATGTTGTAACAAAAACTTAATGGCAGTTGTTTCCCCAGTCAACCACTGTTGAGTTCTCAAGCCCAGAGGTAGTGCACTTTGTTTTGTAAACCAAAACAATATTTCTCTGCATAGAGATGCAGCTCAGGAAGGAGAAGGAATTGCTGCCTATAAGCACAGCGCCATTTAACAAAAATCTAAACCTTGTTTGGATGTCCCCCGTTACACAATTTTCCCTTAGAACAAATCGGACAAATTAAACATGAGCATATATAAATAAGACTTCTTGACTTCTTGAGGGTGTGCCCTTGAGGTGTGTGGGGGTGTGTGTGGGGGGATGTTAAAACTAGATGACTGAAGAACAGAGTGTGTTCTGAAAGCTGATGAAACTCTAAAAACAAGGGGCTGTTTTAAGGTTGAAAACAGCACTGTGTGTAGAACAGTGGTAGGATTTTATATTTTTCATTTTGGTGTATATATATATATATATTGGAACGCACATCAGTTTTAGCCTAAAGAAGTGTAAAAGACGGTTTTCTGCTGACGCATTGTTTAGAGACAGATGGCCAGCTCATTCTTCCAAGATTAAAAATGGGTTTTAACTATAACTGCAAGCTACAGAACTGAGTGTAACATTCACAGTCTCAGTACCCCCTCCAGAACTGTAATGAGGTAGGGCCATTTAGTCCAGTAAAGTTACGGCTAACTCCCCGAGAACAGGGGGAGAGAAAAGTAAAAAATAAATCAGACAGACATGATAACATTTCAATCATCCCCCAAAGAAATGCAAGGCGTTTTCTGCTTTAGACTAGATCTTTAAAAAAATTGCACTTGATTTAAACCGACAACAAATGATTGACCTTACACAAGGCTGAATCCGATTATTCCGTTTACGTACAATAGAACAACTTCAGCTTAAAAAGGTTCCGGTCCAGACCCACTGAGCCATGCTTGGGGTCGGTGTTGGGACTACCTCTCCTGGTGGTCAGGGTTCGACTCGATCTCGGCCGCTTCGGAAGGAGTGTCCAACGCTGGGTTTGCGAACCCCTCCACGCCGCGGGCGTTGGCCTCTTCGGTGTGCGCGCTGACAAAGTCGTTCTCCCATTCGAGCGCATTGGAGTCCTCGGAGGTGGAGGTGGGGCCGCTGCCCAGGCGGGCGGTGCCCGGGCGGAGGGCAGCGCGCAGGATGTCCTCCTCCGTCTTGGAACGCTCCCACATGGGCCCTGTCCGGTTCATGCCTGCGTGAGGTCGAACACAACGGCTGCTTAAGGACCGATGGAGTTATATCTCCACACAGTAATAACGTCCACGTCACTGTGCTCGTTTTATGGTTTTTCAACTCAAAGTTAGAATCGAATGGGATAAAATCAGGTCATAAAGGTGGTAAACAGAACCTAGCAGGGCATAGATCTTGGGGGTTAACTGCCCAGTGAGATTTATTGACAGTCTTGCTAGCATTCACACCCCTTTAAAGGAATATTCCAGTGGTTAAGCTCAAACTACATTTTTTTTTCCAGCATAACTTTTTCAAATACTTGCATTTAGAGTTACTGACAATACAGCTTTTTGCTCTTCCATGAGCCTTAACTTTTTTGTTCAGGAAATGGCCATTTACAGCCATGAATAAAACGTCCTCAGCTTAATTTTGATGATAAATAAAACAGCAACTATAAATCGCTATTAAAGTACCAGCTTGACAGTTAGAAGCCGAACAGCTCCCTTGGTCACAGATTAGACTTCAAGTATGACATTTGAGTTTTGCATAAACATTGTACCAAAGAAGAGTTGACGCAGATGGAAACTCGACACTCACGCACAGTGTTGATGTGATGACGTGCAGAGACACACCACTACCCACAACACTCGGACACAGGCCAGTCAAGAAACCCGAGGTCAATGATGGGCTACACAGGCTTACTCTTCTCACCACAAAATGGCATTAAGAGCCCAACTGTTACATTACTACCTTAAGGGTACATTAGTGATACAATACAAACCATTTCAAATAACCTTGAACACAAAAAAAAAAAAATGTTTTTTTGAGGTTTAGCACTGGAGAGTTCCCTAAAAAGGAACTTGGCAGTAGTAGCTCAAGGGTTAAACCTCTCACATATTAATCAGAAGGTTGCCACTGTTGGGCCCCTGAGCAAAGGCCCTTAGCAAGTAGTCAATAACAACTAATGGCATGAATGCATTATAAAACCTTTTTGCTTCCATGTTTATCAATTGCATGACGAGTAGCAAAGTTTAAGGGCGGCCTTCCTCACCCTCCTCATCCTCCCACTCCAGGTCGAGGGAGGTGGCATCGTCGTTGGTCGAGCGAGTTTTACTGGTGAAGTCCCAACTGCTCTCTGTGTTCGGAGTGCCTACGTTCGTATCAGAAGACAGCCCTGGAAATACGAACAAAAAAAAAAACACCTGTGAGCCCAGGAAATGAGAAACCACATAGAAATGAAACTAAATGACCTCAGTTAGTGCCACTTATAAGTAAATAGCAAGGCAGTTTCCATTGTTTTTATTCAGTGTTTGAAATAAATTAACAACTGGTTTAGAGTTCAATGGTATTTACATGTGTTCAGGATCAACCATGTCAGAAAACACAGTCGAAAGCACCATGTCGCTATTAAATATTAAAACCGTGTTGCGTTCCTGTTGAATGCGAGTGAGGTGGGCGTGGTACTCACTGCTAGTGCGGAACGCCTCAGACTGAGCCTTCACAGTCTGCAGGTACACTTCAAACTCCCCACCCGAGGGCCGACTGCAGACACACAGACACACACACACCCCATCTCACTGGCAGTTACACGGCTGTCCGTCACACCCTACTTGGTGGCTCAGCGCTCTTCATAAATGGGTAGAACATGGATCCTATGGAGGAGCTGTGGTTGGTTGGTGGTTGGTGGCAGTACTGAGATTAGAAATGGGCCCGTCCTATACTCACAAAACACCACCCTCTCCTCACCATGTATATGTGCAACCTAGTTAGCAACTGAGCATTTGAATCTGGTATTTTAAAGTCTCTTGACTGCAGGCGAGTATAACGTTACAGTATTTTACCACAGTGAATCCTATTTATGCGAACACTCTCACGCTTATCTGGGTAAATACGTTATATAGTTATCAGTATACAGAATCCAAACAAGTTTAGGGGTAGAGAACTTGCCTTGGTTCTAAATTAGTGCCTGCTGTTGTACACCCACAGAAAGTGGAAACAGGTGACTCAACAAACAAGCCTGGACATGGATTAACTGCACCCCAGTCCAGTCATATCTGCAATGTTCAAGCTCTGTTCTAGGGCTGTCAGAACTCATTACCGTTTCCATTTACCCCCATCTCAGCTTGATACCATGGGAACATTTTAACAACTGCCTCCAGCCTAACGGATTCCCACAGTGTCGACCCCGTCCTCGCCCACGACACGCACGCTCCGTCCAGCCCGCCCCATTTCCAGATCCCCCCCCCTCCCCCCACCTCTCGCCGTGGCGACCTTTCCACGTTTAAAGAGCGGCGCGTCTCTCCGGTACGTCAGAGGACGGCGCGTGCCGAGTCATACTCACTGTCGGCGGTGGGCGGCGCCGGATCCTGGGTCCGCCTTCCCCCTGCTCCTCTGGGCGAGCTGCTGCTTCCAAAAACACAAAGGATTTTAGCACCGACCACCTGTCATCACCCATTGTGAGAGATAATAATAATAAAAAAAGAAAAAACCCACTAAATACTCCCACCTCTTAAGAAAAGCAGCACCTCTAATATGTGAGGAAAACGTGCCACTGGGAGACGGTACTGGGAATACTTAGCTACAGCTAGCCAAGGAAGAGATGGTGGGGCAAATAAAATGAAATACATGAGTGCAAATGAGGATATAAGTAACGCAAAACACAAACAATAAAAAGGGGGAATATGGAAAATGGTTTCGTTTCATTCAGGGACTTTTTTCCAAAACCGGCTGGATTATGGAACTAGCGAACCTGAAATAAATCCCAAAGTCTTGCACGTCGGAAATGCTGGCTCCTCTCAGTGCTTTTATTTTTTTTTTTTGCTCGGTGAATGATTTTTCCCCCTCGTTATTTGGCAAGGCTGCTTTGATTAACAACTGACTGGCAGACGGGCGAAGGGAAGGGGTGTGGCAGGGGAGTAGGGGGGATAAGAGAAGGGCTGGGCGCGCTCAGTGCGGACGCCTCACCTCCTTCAGCATTCGCTCCTTTGCAAGCCTGGCGGCCTGGCGCTGGGCCGCGCATATAGCCTCCTCTTCTAGCCTTAACTTCTCCTCCTGTTCCACTAACTGGGCACAAATAACACAACAAAACGGGGGAGGTTAACTAAACCAAAACAAAGGAAGAAATTAAAAACAGGGGGAAAAAAAGAGAGAAATAAATCAACAAAGGAATGGAAAATGACGCAAACCGCAAATTAAACAACGGAAACAAAGAAAAACTTAAATAAACTTAAGATTACTGTTTAGGACTCTGCTGATCTAATTTAACAGCCCTGCTATAAACCCCCCTGCTTAGTAAGCAAAATAGTTTATTTAACTGAGAACCAGAGCAAGGCATTCTGATAAGGCAATCAACCTCTTGTGGATTAAAATGAACACAAACAGCATGAGGAATGGACTGGCGCAAATAGCTCTTGGGATAATATGATTCACACATGCAGCAATCTCATTCTCGCATGGTCTCGGCTATTTTTAGCGTCCTGGTGGCACCGAGAGCAGAGCGAGGCCATACCTCTGCGTTCAGCTTCTCATCGATCAACGCCTGCTTGTCCACGATAGCACCATAGCTCTGTTCCTTCAGATGGCCGATCTCCTCCTCGCTGATGGGCCTGAGCCAATACAAGGAGAGGTGAGCGCGGTGCGCATGTGCCACTCTATTAACGTGCCACCCCCTCCCCACCAGCTTATTAAACTACTCTCTTTAACGCGCGTCCGTTCAAACCCTTGACCTTAGTCATCAAACTTTCCCGGTGTGTTCCAACAGGAGCAGAAAACTGCACTGCAGCGAGAGAGCATTCTAAACTGAGGTGAGCTTACAGACCGGCTGTAGAGCTTCAGGGTAGAAAGAGTGAACGAAGCAGAGTAAATCGCTATTACCTGGGACAACTGTGTGAACTCTCACCCTGAAAGAAAAACAGATATTACATTAAAATAAATTGAATACATTCTGCATTCTTGTGTGACTATTCTTTGTTCAACAATTAGTTGCGTTCTCACCTCATCACTCTCCACAAGGTTCTCAAACTAAAAAAAAAAAAAAAAAAAAGTTTAAGCCAACAGAAAAACTAACAAATTACAATACTTTTAATTATATTAGGTTTTAAAGTTGTAAAAGTTCTGGCACCTTCATACTCCATGTTGATTTAATGCCTTTTTAAGATCTAATGATGCCTGCTATTATCCAGGCACCTGCTGCTGACAGTTAAAATAACTCAAAACTTTTTTTCAGTTTTAAATAGGTACTATTACCTCTATTGTGTAGTGTTCTCCAGTTGTGCTACTTCTAAAGTATTTAGACCTATGAGTGAAAATAGGAAATTAGAACAAAAACAGTAAAATGCTGTGCGCGTCACACACACACGCCTAAAGAAAGAGTAACTGATTTTATATGACTTCTTGGGGAAACAGGATGTTTTGGACAGAACTGTGCTTTTTAAAACGTAATTCTTTTCTAATTTACGATGGTTCCTCCTGCTACAAATTCAGAAGCACTCTGCTTGCACAGCTGATGAAGGATCTCTGTCCAAAACGGCCTGGTTCTCTGGAAACTCTGTGTACTTCACTACAGTTTTGAAGCTCTCTCATACATTCATATTATACATACACACACACACACACATATATATATATACATAAATCCTGCACTCTCTAGTTTGTAGGAGGAGGAGGAATCCTCCTACAAATTCAGAACCACTTTACTTATACAGCTAATAAAGTAACTGTCCGAAACGTCCTATTTCTCTGGAAACCTTGTGTACTTCACTACAGTTTTGAATATTTCTACCCCCCGTAATTACTCACCTGAAATCATATTCATATCTGAAGATGATTCCAGATGAGAAAGAGAAGTTCTTGACGTTTTTTTAAAGATAGCGCACAAAGGTCGGACAGTAGTGTAATATTAACTAGCTAGCTAGCTAACCTAGCTAATTACCTGCAGGATGCATAAGATACGGGGCGGGGTCCCATTATCCAGTCAGGTGGCTAACGATTGCGAAAAGTATGGTGACAATAGCGTAGGTGTTGTGTGTTTAGCAAGATTTAATTTCTTATGTGCAGCAACTTGAAGCGTAGCTTCGACGGTCTTTACTTGACACACGCTACTGTGTCCAGTCATTGCTTGCTAGTTAGCTGGGTGAAACTAGCGAAATTAGCTAACCTAGCTAGCGTAATACTGAGTTTTACAGCTCTCTTGACTCCACATACAGTTGTCTTGAATTAAAAATAGGTCAAGGGCAGGATACTCGCTGAACCAGAAACATATACTGAACACTTACCCTCCTCCTCTCTGAATTCTGTTCGCTTCTCTTCTAAATTTCCCAAAACACTGAGTCCAACAGTTCCCCATGTCATTCTGTCAGAACGCGGAGCAAAAGACGGGCTCTGGTGCTAGCAGCAAAAGACGGGCTCTGGTGCTAGCAGCAAAAGACAGTCAGCAGATCAAATATCAACCTGCTTTCCATTGCACACGGATCTCGCTACCAGGCTCTCGTATGCATCACCAAAGCCACCCTGGAAATGAGGCATCGTATACTAATAGCCATAGCTACTTAAGATTATAAATAAATAGAGTCCACCGGTTGTCTGCTAGACATTTTATATAGTAGCAATAACCATCGGCGGCTAGCGGTGTTGGCAGGGAAGTGACCTATTGTTTCCTCTTCCTGATAATACACGTGATTAATGTTTAAACTACGGAAAGCAAAGTGGCTCAGAGCATGAGCCACCGTCTTTTAATTACCACTAGGAGGAGACATACGTTAATACATTACTCCGAGTGGGTTTTCAAATCCTTTAAAGACCGTAGAAAGAGGTGGCTTTTTCATGTCTTTTCTACCTGGACTAGGGGAAACAGAGTCCTACTGTGCTTATAAGGTCAGGGGGATTAATATCAAATAAGCCAACTTATTTTCACGCTTGAATTCAAGATGGGCAAATCTCACATCCCAGCATGTAACACTGTGGGCCCAGATTGTTCGATTATTTCGGCAGCCCCTCTTTATAAACCTCCACTTTGAAGCACTATCTTTTGTGCGATTGTACCCGTACACAAATACACACGTGTGTACGGGAATTTAATGATTCATGATCCATGTTACATTCTGAATTAAATGTCTCTCTCTAGGTAAACTAGTTGGCCGACCTCAGTCCTACTGACGTCTAACTATCTTTTTGAGTGTCCTTCGGCATATACACAACACTCTTCCTATCTGACGGTCGGTCTGACTCAGATCTGAGCGTAATCCAAACACCTTCTTAGTGGAGGTCACTTCTTGATGTTTCTCACCCCATCCTTAAGACCAATCATCTAGTTGTTGATTCCACCTTAGACCAATCATGTCACCCCACACCATCACTCTCTTCTTCCACATCGTCTCTTTCTTCTATTTAAACTTCTATATTGTTAATAAAATTTAGAGCATCTTCTTGACACCTGTGTTGTGAATTTGTTCTCCCAGATCTCGTACCGAGGCATACTGAGCTAATTTGGTGTGTCGAACCCTGAAGGTACTCTGTGTCAGTCAGACTGAACAGAGTCTAAAATCCAACAACGTGGACACGCACACACTCCTACACCTGCTCCTGTCAGCAGGTCCTTGAGGTTCATAATGTAGATAAAGAAGATTATCCCCGCAGACTGAGACCACTGCGATGTTGAGACCCCATAAAAACATGGGATTGTTGTGGTGATGCAAATGTTAGGCAGAAAGAGAAAGAGTGGGAAACAAAACAACATGCATATCAATAACCATAACTATCAATCATGAAGTTGAACCTTGAAGCATAGTCTTGTTTCAGGACTCTTTCTTGCATGGTGTTAATAAACTACTCTACTATAGGTTAATGAGATTCTGCATTCAATAATCTTTATTATATGTGGCTCCAAACTATATGCTAAATGTTCCCATGGTGAAGCAAACCTACTGCGTAAAACTAGAAAGTTGCCACAAAAGTTCAAAGACCCCATAGTGATTAGAGCCCTGCAGTGTTATATAGATTCAGGACAATTTGACTGTTGAATTTAGGAGCACACAATGAGACAGAATTGTGACTGCCACCATCAGGCTGCCAGCACCCAAAATCCCAGCCTGGATACAAACAGAAAAGAGGTCAAAGTGTTCAGTGGAAGTCTTGTTTCCTTGGAAAGTAAAGAGAAATATGGCCTAAAGGAGTATAACAAGGCACCCTACTGTAAAAAAAAGAACCCAAATGAGAAACTAAACCTATAACACAATGTTTGCTTGTTTGTTTATTTGATTGTTTGTTTTTACTCTATTCATAGTTATTTATGAAGAGCAGAAAGGACATGTGCCTATCCTTTTAAACAGAAGTAAATGTGAGTTTAAAAATCTAATAGTTATATTCAAATGTCAAGTTGGTACATGGATCATCTTAAAGAAACTATTTTGCAAATAAACTTAAGAAAAGCAGCAATATTATAAGTAAATAAATGTTGTGATGATTATCTAAGTATGTTAATTAGCAAATTCACTTTAAAACTCACTGGTAGTTGTTTATCATATATCAAAAATTTAGATCAATTCATATTAATAACTTGTTTTTTTTTTTTGTTGTTGTTTTTGTAAAGTCATTCAGTAAATCAGTTGCATCCTTCAGTGTCTTATGTTCTGTGCTGCTGTAAAACAGGTCAGGTTGCGCACGTCGAAGTTGGAGCTGAAAAAGGAAGTCTTCCACTAGTGCGGAATTTTAAACCTGTAAAGTACCACAGTAGATTGAGTATGGAGTTTGGTTTGATTTGGTTTGGTTTTTGGTAGGAAATCATCCAGCCTTCATGCTTGTACGTTAAATCACCGTGGCACCATTCAACATGCTTTTTTTTTTTGTCTAGTTTGTACGCTGCTTGAGATATACTCACTTGAAAGTTAAAACGAATTTTTATATCTATTATGACATTTCATAAAAACTTAGCTATAATAACACTGTGACATAAGGTTTAAATTTGTAAAGTGCTGCCATATGACCACTCTATAGCACCATGGTGAGATATTGCCATATGACCACTCTATAGCACTATGGTGAGATATTGCCATATGACCACTCTATAGCACCATGGTGAGATATTGCCATATCGGTCTCTGATATCATCAGCAATCCTGCAGTTATAATGATGTCAAAGGCTAAAGGGGCCCAGCATGGAGCCAGGAGCTTGATGATAAGAAAAAATTAGTTTTGCCAATTCAGAGGTTGAACATTTAATGTTTTAATAAAGCTTCCAGGCTAAAGGATGATTAGAAAGTGATTTGTTCTAAAAGTGAAACTTAAAAATAAAATTAAACAACTCAGTTTCTTTTGAAAGTGATTACACCAGTATGTGGTTTCTCCATAACAGAGGGTCTCTGACACACATATCATTAAATCAGAGCCCTTCCTCTGGTACTCCATGCTGGTTGATGTTTATGCTGAGGGGGATCTTCATAGAGATGTAACACACTTTTGGCATTGCTGCTTCTCTCATGATTTTTTCCATCCTCGATACTTTTAATTTATCTAAAAAAAAAAAAAAAAAAATGTTCTGTGTGAGAGAGACCTCTTCAGACCTTTAAGTCATCCTGCCGCATTTGTCCACTGTTGTTGCCACACATATTAGCAGCCTTCATCATGGAAAAATCCTCACACAGCCATGGAAATCTGTTCCAGCGATATGGTAGGACACTTGGGCTAACTGTCTCCTGCCACGATTATGACAAGAGCAATCTGTCAATATTTTGGAGCAATGGGGGGGGTTCTAGAATCTGTCAGCAGTGGTTCTTAAGGCAAAACTACAGTATATGGAAGTCTACTTATGTTAACCTTCTCAGTGTAATTCAGGATAGAGCGATACTTTCCAACTCAGCTCATGGATAAATGAAGGATTTGTGTGCTCCAAGGTAACCAAACTTACAATTCTTCAACACTTATTATTACACTTATATAATAATTTAACAATTTAAATATTAACACGTTAAATATGTCCAGTTCAGTACCACTGCATTCATACTTTCCCTTGACTTTAGTTAAGAGATGATTTTACACTGTTCCCAAATTAGTTCACTAGACTGAATACATTGACTTAAATACTTTAAGTTAAATTTAATAAAATACACTGAATTAAATAGAATGTGCTAGCAATCTTCTCACTGTATCTAATAATCTTTACACAATGCTAAAATGCTCATAGTAAACCGAGTATAAAAGACTTTTCCATTTTCCGTGGCAACAAAGCTCTCAACTCAAAGGTAATTTAGGAAAATTGAATGCAAGAAGTATAAGGTTTGTTCTTATGGTAAAAAAAAATTCACATTGGCAGATAAAGGTTAAAAGTTCAAATTGATATAATTTACACAAATATAGTAATTATAAATGTTTAATTTAAATAAATAGAAATATTTCTATTTAGAAATATGCTAAATATGATATTTTATACATAGTATATTGTTTTCATTAGTTATACAGTAAGCCTCTTGTGACCTATATATGCACAAAGCAGTGGTTTATTTTTTAATCAAAAAAGTAATTTCCTAATCTAATTTAATATAAAGCAACATAGGTTCAGAATCAACTCAGCTATCCACTGAAAGTGTGTCTCTCTGGTCCCAGCAAAGTCAGATCAACTGGTGAAACGTTTCGGTAGTCTGGAGGGAAACTGCTCTCCCTCATCAGGACAATCAGTCTGGGCAGAGTACAGTTCGACCCTCCCTCGCCTCACACCACACGCAGGACAAAAATAAAGCCATTAAATCACACCAGCAAGAGGAATTGGTGGCCATTAATGTTGCCTCACCTTCCCAGTCATACGAGGGTCAGATCTAAATTATGAATTATGCCCTTGTTCTCATACCTCACATAGAGTTTAACAGACGGTTGATTTTAATACATACAGTAACAAACCTCTTCTTGGTTACCATCTGGGCTACCGGGAGCTTTAGTTCATTCCACAATCGTTAAGGTAAAGTAGTTACTTTTTTACTTTTTTCAGCATATATAAATGTATAACATGAACAATCTGATAGCTTTAATTCCTGCCTTAAACCAAGAAAGCAAATTGCATGCATGCTTCTCTAAATCTGTCTCTCTTTGATAGACAGCATCTTCACATCCAAAAGTATTATGAATCCTTTTATTCGTTTAGTTCATTCATGCCGTAGGCCATTAAAATATATTTAGTGTTTAACTATTCAGAGTCGTCTACTGTGACTACCAATTACATAATATACACAGTCTACTCAGGGTAAGATCACTGAGCTCAAGAGTCCATGGACACAGATCATCCCCAGTTCAGTTCTCACTGTACCCCCGTGTTAGTGTGGCAGAGTTCTCCTGTGACACGGCCTCCGAAAAGGGATTTCAAGGGTGTCACAGCTAAATTGAGCTGTCAAGCTGTTGCCCTACTCAAAAGAATGAGTCACAAAATAGCCTGGAGGAAGGATGCAAATTCTCAATACAGTTATGACGTGAAAATCATTCCTGAATCAGCGAACAGCTTCCTCAGCTCTGAGCCCAGCAGGCTGATAAGATTAGCTGGGACTAGCCTGTTTCCTGTGGTCCTGTGGCACCTTTCAAGTGTTGACTTGAGTTTCATTTTTTTATTATTCTTCCATTTGCACGGTGTTTTTAATGGATGACAATAATAACGATTATTATTTTTAATATAATTTTAAAAAATAATGATTTTTAAAAGTTATATCAGATTTCCAGTTTATGTCTAGAGTGTTCCACTTCAAGCAATATGCCAACCACAACTTTGTATGATGTGAGCTGCGAGTGGGAACAACTTATTGGCACGGATAAAAAAAAAAACCAAACAGGAACATTCCCAAGAGATATGGGTTAGACCCTCCATTATCCACAGGGGGCAAGAGATTGGTGGAAAGCAGCAAAGTACTGCCCTATAAACCCCATATAGCGCCACATTTAGACAGATAAACCATTAGAAGCAGACTGACTACATATAATGGATAAGAAACTTAAAAAGGTAGTGGTAGTTAATGTGACAATGAGATTCAATGTGAGAAGCTGGAAAAACACCAAGAAACTGAAAGAGAAACTAGAGAGAATGTAGAAGATGGGAACCAAGGCAGACACAACTGTGACAGCTAAGGAGTATTCATGACAGTGACCCCTATTGGAAGTGACTCCAACACATTCCAACATTGACAACATTGATCTCAGGCCAGAAGATACAGCAGGAACACTGCACTGTAGCCCCATCCTCTCAGACCTCTGCTGGAGTCGCTGAAGCCTAAAGAAGCTGGTGAGATGGCCGTTGACGTATACATGGCAGAATTTGCTGAAAATATTCTGACCAAAACAATATGTTCACTTCCACATAGCCCAATCACGCTGCAGAACGTACTTAGTGCATATTGCTTTATGCACTTTTAGAACGCACTTGACAGAGTTACCTTCCTTCTGATTGGCGCCCAAGCTAAATGACCTATATACAGAGGGAAAGGGTGTCTGGGTCTGATGCCTTTGTGTGGCTCAGCTTGCGAGCTGAGCTAAAATTGAACTTCACGCAGTACCATCGGGGCTCTTAGATCCTTTCCACTGACACCAGGCTGTAAAATTAAACTGTGTGAGGTAGGCTTCCAAATCCACGAGAAACATGGTTGAGGAAGCAGCATGACCGTGGTCTCCAGATCTGCTGCAGCGGTCTCAGCCCTGAACAGAGCCGTGGTACACGGAGTGGCAACCCTAGACTGAGTAGAGCTTCAAGAACTTGATTTAATGGCATTCCACGTCAACATTTCAAACCTTAGGTGAAACCAGACAGTGGATGATCCATGAGTAAAAGACATCGCAAAATTTGGTATTTGATACATTTGGTAACTTGACACTTCACAGATCCCAAATTCCAAGTCTGAATGGCCCTTTGGATTTTTGTTTGCAACTGATCATTTTAAGATGTGGCTGTGGAGTAGGTGATAGAGTAAATTCTAGAACATCTCCTGAATTCACGTTTCCATGGATACAATCAATGAGCTGATGCAACGATTCTTACACAACTACGGGGGCCAGTTTTACGGTCCCGCTCCCTGTTCTTCTCTTTCCACCTTCCTCCTGCCTTGCCCTATCTTTGTTGCGGATGATGAGGGGGTGAACAGTGAAAGCCCCTCTGACGCTGTTTGGAAGTAACCATTCTCCCAAGCGGTGCAGCTAACCTACTTTATCTAATACAGGTCAATACTGTACAGCTCCCTCACTAGCAAGGCAATCCACCCTCTTGAAAGGGTTTCATATACACATAGACACATATGTTGAGAGCGCATTTACATTTACAGCATTTGCAAGACACACTTGTCCACAGCGACTCACAGAAGTGCTTTGTAGCTTCTATCAAATGTGTATTCTCAAATGAGAATAGATAGGTCAGTGTTAAGAACGAGCTACCAAGCTAAGCTCTCGCTTGAGTGGAAGACAGTAAAATAATTTTTTTAAGTGCATATTTAAGTGCTTAGTGACAGTGAATGTTAGGTTTTAGTCTCTGTTCAGTCCGACAGACACAGAGTACCTTCAGGGTTCACACGACAAATTAGCTCAGCCCT
>JAOXYF010000010.1:13919056-13941709 GCA_028565775.1 Sternarchorhynchus goeldii
GTAGGACTGGGGTCAGCCTGACCAGCTACTAGTTTAACTAGAGAGAGAGAGACATTTAATTCAGAATGTAACATGAATCATTAAATTCCCTAACAGTGAAGAGGTGAGTCTTCAGACTTCGTCTGAAGTCAGTGTCTCAGCCGTACGGAGAGCCAGAGGAAGTTCATGTCTTGAAGAAGGATGGTGGTTCAAGTCAAACTGTAGAGGTTTGATTAGTGCTTTTAGGTGTGTGGGAGCTGGTGTGGTTATGACTTTTCAGCACTAGTTTTTTTTTTTTGATGCAAGCTACTACAGGGAGCAGCTTGTCAACCGGCTGTTTATATGTGATCTAATTAATACACTTGATTAAATAAATGTTGTTGCCCTAATAAACCTGGTGAGTTATAATCTTCTCTGCAATTTAACACAGTAGCTACATATAACCTTCACTTGCTCAATAAGTCTGTGTATATAAATATAAAACATTTTGATGCCATGTTTGTGTGTAACCCGTGAAGGACTTTCTATAATAGATTAATTTCACTAGACTGCATCTTAATAACTTAATTTAATTTACTTTATAGTTTAAATATGTATAGGAACACTTAGATGCTGCTCACCAGGCTACCATACTGTTCTTCTCAAAACATTAACACAGTATTGACGTGGATACGGGTGTTGAACTGACAGAAGTTTATCAGGCACAGTACGTGTTTCTACACCCGTCTGCACCACCGCTGGGTTGTGGATGGGATGCTGCCAAATAATATCCAACCAGGAGCCATCCTGCGGTTAGAACCTCAACACTGACAAAAGGTTAGGCTGCAGCCAATGAAAACCAAGGGTGGTAGGAGATACATAAGTCCTGTGTAGCAAGTCGTCCTTAACGAAGCATGCGCACACATTCCAGCCTGCCACTGCGCCTGGAGCCTGGTATTCACCGCGGGGACTGAGGAGAGCTGTTCTCGGATTGGTGGCAGGCATCATATGCGATGGCAGTAAGTCCCACACTGTCATGCCTCTGTGGTTATTTGACTGATAGCATGAAAATAGCAGGCTTGCGTTTGAAAAACACTTGGGCTCCATTCCCCTAATTGGGAAGAATGATTCTCTAGATTTAGCTTCCTTAGTTTCCATAAGTGCAATATTGTTTTCTAACTCAAGGCTACCAATGAAGTTACTTTGTGACTGATAAAATAACTGATAATATACTCTATTTTTATTTGGTTTTTTTTTATTTATTTAGACTTTTTTTTATCCAAATCTTGACAAATATGTCTTTCAACAAAAGTATTGCTTTTCCTCCCCTATAAGGCATCTTATTCTGTGGTATCACTCTTGTCCATATCTCCAGCAGAGTGTGGTGGTCCCTAGTACCGACCTCCAAGCTCTCCTGCCTGTGCCCAAGCCAGAGCAGCAGATGTATCTACAAAGTTAGTATCTATCTTTGGTTCTTTCACTCCATAACTTGACCGCCCAACATCCCTTTACTCTCAAGAAGAGACTCTATTAACACACCATTTACACACCATTAAAAGTAATTCAGATTACAACAAAGTCTAAATATTAGTTAATCTACAAATCATGGATCCTGTTCATTAATGCGATTGTGACTGTAAAAGAAAGACTTTTTCAGAAATGCGCTGGATCCCACTCCACCCGCGCAGTGTATGCAAATGGAGAGAGAGACATAGAGAGAGAAGGAGAGAGAGAGAGAGACAGATATATCTCCTCCCACCCATGCATATATGACCCCGCGCATCTTAAAGCGCGTGTGAGCCCCCACACACTCACACACGAGCGATTTTAACATCCACGGGTCAGAGGTGCTCCCAGTACCGCACGCATCTGCCGTGTGAGGGAGTCGTGGCGCTCGTCACGAAATGGATGCAAGGTTGGGCGCGGAGTGCCGAGATCAAAGAGAGAATGAAAAAGGTCCACACTCGCAAAAAATTCAGTGCTATGTAGGCTGGAAGGGAAAAACAGCGAGGGAGGCAGAGAGAGAGGGGGGTGGTGGTGGAAACATCTGCGCTTTAAGGAATATCACAGTTTGGGGGGAATTATCGTCCAGCCAGCCTTCAGTGTTTTACAGAGCTTCCATACGTTCTTGGGTTCTTGATTGCAATTTTTAGTTTGGTGCCAGTAGACGGAAACAACACATGAACTGCGACCGGATCCCTACTGTCATTAGCACATTCTCCATTAGCGGTGCCCGTGAACGTCATGGTCGCGATGCACTGATACGACGCTGCATAGCGGTCCTGAAAAACTCCGGCCTGTGACCCTGCTTGCACTGACAGAGGAGAAAAGCATGAAGTCAGCAGTCTCTGAGCTCAGACCATGAAAAAAGTGTGGAGAAGAACCATCACCTATTGCTTCGGGTGTGTTACGCTTCCTTGGCTGCCGCCCCACGCTAATACAACGGCGCACTCTCAAATCGAGTGACAAAGAAATGCGCCCCTCCTCCATCCCGAAGCAGGCTTAGAGGGCAGTGCGATCACAGCGTACAGGATTCGCAGAACTAATTTCAAATGCTTTCAGCTTGAATATTAAATTACTCTCAAACGAGTTCTGGTAAAAGCTCAGTGGAAATCCGTATCAGTTTTCTTTCTCATAAAGAAGGATTTACTAAGAGGATGTTTAAAGTACACGAGTGAAACCTGTGCTTTTGCAGATAGACAGCTAGAACATACATTCATTTACAGGATGCTGACTTTAATATCAAAGGAAAAAGTATTCCTGAAGAACATAACACATCGCTTACATATATGTATGTAATATTTCAAATGAAATCTACTGATTAATATTGGTAAAAGTGCATTCATATTTTTTTTATGTTTTTGTGTATTCGTTGCATTTTTAATCTGTTTAATCTTCTATTCATTACTGCATTGTCTCAAAAAGCTTGTTCTCACTTCTTTCTTAGCAAAGACAGCTATTCTCGACAAGACCATCAATGCCTTTTCTGCTTTGCACCCATTATTAACAAATCGTTTCTTAGCCCTGCTGCTATATCTGAACTGCAGAAAGGGCCATTGATCTCTGCCATCATTACCGCTCTGTATGTGATCCACTCTTTTATCTGCGACGATACAATGAGATTTGCTACTGTGGCAATAGCCTCGCATTGTTTGGTTTGTGCATTAAACGACTTTTGAACGCGGTCAGGTTGCCGAAAATCTTTCCATTCTATGTTTTTGCACATACTATTGTTCCGTATCCCTGCTCTATGTTAATGTCCTCAGGTGAAGACGCCATCTGGCGCTTTTCCTTGGCTTCGCTGCTGAGGTTTCCGCGAGTGTTTTAGGCGCTTGCGTTGTGTTGGTTTCGATCGGAGGGCTTCGATCTATCAGACTGGGTACCTACCATGTCATGATAGGAAGTCTGGACAGATGCGACACTCTCTGAATACGTTCATTTTGATTGCTTTGATGGCCAGACATGCTATACTCCATACGTTATGGCAGCATATGTAGTTCATTTATATTTTCAGTCAAGCAAGAAAACTTTGTGACATGCTTTTTCAAAGCAAAATGCCATTCCACTCTCACTGTAATGACAGTTGAAGACAATTTAATTAGGAAAGGGACTTTTGAGGGTATACCCAAATATAGCTCATTCATAATCATGACACGTGCTGGCTAACAGAAAACAATCACTCGAAGTGGACAAGCTCCAGCATTGGTAGGGTGCACCTGAAAGAGAGTCCATAAGACAGAGAAGCGGTGAAGTGAGGAAAGAGAGTATATGTTTTTGGGGGATCTCTGCGAGGCTGTTTTTTTGAGACAGGTTTTCTTAATTTGATCTTTAAGCTCCTCTGCACCATGCCAAGTGGCTGTCTGCTAAAGGAAATCATCCAAAATAATCAAGAGATGCAGCTCGAAATCACCAGGTGAAAGATCATTGAAACCTGCCGGACTAATTCACAGCACCTTTAATAATACCTTTAATACGGATTTTCAATTATGGCACTATATTACTGATATTAATGTAGTAGTGAATAGCTGGCATCAGGCTTTTTTTTTTTTTTTGCACAAGCTATCCCTTTAAGCCAGAAGCTTTACTCCCTGTTAGCAGGAAGAGAGGCAAGCCTGGCCCTCAGTGAATACCCGTCGTTAAGAGCCACTGCCAAAACCTGCCCTGGCCCATCTGAACAATCTGCCGCCACAGCTGAAATCCCTAATGCTCCATCAGTTCACCAGGCCGCCCTTCCAAAGTCCTCCAGAACCCCGGGCATGCTTTTCCGCTTCCGTTCTGATAAATGCGTTGACAAACGATGCCTTGGGTGATTAAAATACTGTGAAATTGCCAGTTTGTATGTAACCTGTGGACTTTGTTGAGCTTTTATAGGTTTAGATTATGCTCTGAAGTTTCAGAGTGTTTCTGCTTTGACTTTATAACTGGGTAACGAAGAAGTCAGTTGAAATCGATATGTACAATTAATTAATGCTATCCCAGGCTCAGAAAAATATGTTACCAAAAATTTATGTAAACAAAAACATTTAATATTGCTGTAGGACAAAATAACTGCTATTTATGCTTATTTAGCAAGCACTGCTCACAGTCTCCCTCACCTCAGACATGTATTCAGAAGAGAAACATTTTTTTTCACCTTGGCCTTTTAAATGACTCGACATAGACTGGGTTTTTGTGAAAGACGTTTGTCCTTCTGGTGAGAACGAGTAAAAATTAGGTCTTTGAAGTCAATATGTCTCATGGGCATATTCTTTTCTGGCACTTTGACCGGTTTAGAGATACATCTCAAATGGATCTCAGGTGGCTCAAGAGGATAGGCTTTGAAGGACATCTATGAACCAAATGTAGCCTAGTTTGTGTCAAGCGGGATGGGCAGTTCGCGTGGCACTATCTGCAACGTTTGTTCTAGGAAGGTTCTTCTCCACATGGACCATATAGGCCAAGAAAACAGACAGTCACTGCTCTATAGGTAACATTAATACAGACTTAAAAATAGTAGCATTTCATTAGACTTCATGTAAATCTGTCTCAGTTGAAGTGTGCTGTGACCCAGGGGACTGAGGAGAAAGGAATACAGGAGTGGAGACATCTCTCCCACTTCCACAGTCCTTGGGGAGCAGTGCATTCTTCCCATTTCCTCTCCCTTTGTCTACCCCCCCCCCCCACCTTTTTTATTTTTTTTGCTGGCGTAAGCTATGACTCACCATCAAGCATAGGAAATTTGGGTGTGCTGCCAATATATTTCTGAAGGAGGCATCCTCTGGCTTTAGTGATTATAAGGTTTGTGTGGGTATGGAGTTTCTAGTACCTATTGACTCAGCTTGGTTATCAAGTCACACACTTATACGCCCGGATTAAGCACAATTTCAGTCTAGAGCGGGAGAGAGCGGAATGTGACTGTTCCGGGAAAATTTTCACCTCGGGGTGACTCATGACTCTGTGGCAATACTTACATCCAGTACCATTGTGCTACCCTTCCAAAGTTTTGGGTCAAGGAAGTGTGGTGCATGGATGGTTTATGACGTTCTATGAAATAAATGAGAAAGCATTAAAGGCAAAAGTTACACTTAATGATGAAGAATAAAGAATAAAGTAAGAAATAACTAATAAGAAACCTAAAAGACCGTAAAGGAAAGAGGTGAGCCAAGGAACAAGCCTTAATCAAATGACGAATAACAGCAATGGGTTGTTTTTTGTTCCTTCTGAGAACAAAAAAAAGGGCACATGTCACTTAGACCAACTCCATTGTTTACACACACAAAACACACACACATACAGTGAAGGTGTCCTTCACCCCACACAGCCAGTTGGTAATTATCGATGCTCATCTGGTCCTGCTGGCCGGACAGCCGGTGAAAGGGAGAGAAAGAAAGAGAGAGAGAGTAACAGAGAGAGAGAGAGAGAGAGAGAGAGAGAAAGAGAGAAAGAAATGTCTTCAAACTCACACTGTTATATGATGGTGCTCTGAGATTTTCCTGTAGCATCACAGAAGTCAAAACAAAATCCATGGCGGAATTCTATACCACCTTTTTTTGTTTACTGCTGAACTGTGTGACATTTCATCTTAATATTTTAAATAATTTACCAACACATAACAAGCTTAAAAAAACATTTCCCTTATGGAGACATGCTGCCAGAATGTTCTTACAGTTACATGTTTTTACAGTTACATGCTCTTACAGTTACAGTATACCGAAGGTACAGGAGTTACAGTATACTGAAGGTACAGGAGTTACAGAATACTGAAGGTACAGGAGTTACAGAATACTGGACACATACAATTAATTTGAGACCATGTGGTTAAACTGTTCACTCTTGCTGAGGACAATAGCTAGATGACAGCTGTATGGGAGTTTTTAAAGTTGTACACACATATCATTAATGTTCATTAAGTGCTTTAAAGTTTTCACAATAGGCTTCCATAATGATTTATCAACCTCACGCTGACAGTGACTCACAGAATCTTTTTTCATCTGGATCAAAAGAGACACTGCATCATTTCTTTGCTTGATAATTACATGGAGGGTTATTGCCTCTGCTCTTCTAAAGCGCTTTCACCAACATTAAAACACATCCTACTGGCTATTTAAGTGTTGTGGTCTGTGAACACAGCGGTAGAAACAAAACTAGACTAGTGCAAGTGTGTGTGTGTGTGTGTGTGTGTGTGTATGCATTTGGCTTAATGTGTTTTACCTGCCTCATGTATTTACTTTAATGTCATCTTAATTAGCCATGCCGCTGTGTGTATGTGTGTGTGTGTGTGTGCATGAGTGTGCATGCATATGCACTGTCCATATGTGTGTTTATTTTGGAGGGGAGGGAGGTGAGAGGCTTCCACAGTCAACGACCACCGCCATCCCCCATTTGCACTCATAAATATTCCCTTTCAGGAAACTCGCTCATGTAGAAAGAGTTCCACAGGCACACACAAAAACATCATTTAGTGCCTCATTAAAATAAACTGGATCTGTTTGAATGGGAGACTGCAGCAGGTCCATCGTCATGACGAGAACAATCATCGCACTTCATTTGGTGGGTCGCTTTGTGTGAGGGCTCCCCATTGCACCCAGCATGCTTAGACTGGCACCAAAGACAGAGAAAATGATGGATGCATGTATTGTAGGATGTGTGCCCAGGTGATCCTGAAAAAAATGCTCCATCTGAGCAGAATTCATTCACATGAAACTCATACAACAGACGTGTGAGAAAGAAAAAGCAGAAACCTGTTGGATAAGTCAGTGCTCCTGCTGTAAACGAGCAAGTGTTAGATGAAGTGATGGTGGGCTTTTCTCCCACATGGTTTTGCGTTTGGCTTATGAACGCAGTCATTCTAAAGCCGAAGACGTAGAACTGGACCACAGGAGTGCCTGAAGTAGACTTGGACCTCTTTCTAGAAAATTCTACTTTTCACATACAGCAATACCTTTAAAAAAAAGTCTGTTCAACTGCCCAGGCCATGACTTTGCCATAGAAAGGCAAGTTTTAACATGTTTAGCCTTGAATGAAAAAAAGTTTATCTGATATAGTCATTTGCTTTGTACTTAGCACCAAGACATAAGGTCTTGCCTCTGTTGACAACCCTATTGTATCTCGTGTCCTTTCTAGATCCTGGCTCTCCATGTGTGGACATTTCAGTGGCGGGTTGGAAACGTGGCCATTCATCCGGCCATCTCCCGAGAGCTCCCTGGGAGAATTGGGGCTTATTTTTGGAGCTCCTATTTATACAACCGTCTCCTGGATAAGGAGCAGTTAGTGGAGCAGACCAGCATCCAGGCTTTTAGAGCCCCAGCATTGAAGAGATTTGGAGCTCTCCTCACTCAGTCTTCCGGGAGAGTTAACTCAACACCCTAGGCAGATGACATGTATATGATTCAGAGGTTAACTTTATGTGCAATGTTACCTCAGAGGAATAGCTGAGTCAAACATGCTAGTGTGGATAGCAGTTGTTAAAAGGCAGTGGGGGCTGGTTATCGAGATCTGATATGCGTAATGCTAAATATGCCCTGATAGCTTTCATTCACAGTTTATGCTTGAACTAACCATTTAAAGAAGACTCTTTCTATTAATTAAAACAGGCAATGGCCAACAGCTGGTGCTTCTATCTTTTTTTGTTTGCGGGGGTGGGGGTAGGGGGTGGTCGTGTCAGTAAGTTTATATTTTAGCAACATGTTCTTTCTTTCTGCCCTTGGACTCTGCTGTCTTTGCATAATACTCCTTCTACCAACCTGCAATCTAGGACAAATTCTCAGGGCAAACCTGCTGATGGTTTAAACGCATTATTGTCTACTCAGGCTGAGGAGTGTGTTTTATTTGCACAGAAAACAGGTGGATGCAACTTGTGGTCTCCATAGTAACACATACAAACAGGTGTTAGTTTTGGCTACTCATTTATTTCGATCGTCAAAGACCTAGTAGTTGAGTAGGGATATTAAAGTAGAGCAGACACTGCAGCTTATCATTCTCTTGCATGCACTACCCTTTTTATTCTGGCTGGCTCATGTGGATAGCACACGAGCGAGTTGGACAAGGCTTTCTGTTGATAATGGTGTCGTGTGTAGCTATCCATGGTGCTGAAATATCATGCTGTTATGAATCCGGCTTGTTTCTGCCAATTTTGTAGAGCAGTACCTCAGCATTACTGCTTCCTATTATGTAATATTTTATAAGGGTTACCAACCTTAGAAAGATAATGGTACTCTTTAGTTGATATCTGTTATGTGGCTTTTGACTCACTCTTACTGCAATAACAGGAATAAAGTTGAGAGGCTTAAAATGCGCTTGAAACTAATACAGAAGCATGAGGCCATGGAGAGCTTTCATGCACAGGTTACACCATACACACAAACACATACTGATGACAAATGAACAGGACTAAATGGTCAAAACACTTTTGAACAACACACATCGTATTTGAAAGTGTTAAAATGTCACCTTATTTAATTTTATGAGGCCTAAATTGATCTGTAATGTAAGCCAGGTCCTGTCTAACGCACATGCAGAGAAACAGAAGTAAATATTTGTCATCAGTTATCGGGGCAAATATTAGAGTGTTGAGCATAATCAACAGACGGTCAGAACTAACCCTCAACCTTGTTACTCAGTTCATATTTGAGTGCATTAAGCTTTATAAGACCTGGGTAAGTGTGCATATGGATTTGGGCTGTTAGGGCCTGTGTGGGTGGCAGGTATTTATTGCCTAAATGTGGGGTGGTAGTGAAGCACTTGGTAACATGGGCTGTTTGCACATAATCATATCACTGCCGTCCCTCTAGCCTTGGGGCACCAGGGGAGGAGGAGGGGTGGCAGGGAAGGAGGAAGGAAAACAGACAGTGCTGACATATGCATCACTGCACCCTGATTCGATCACCCTTTTGTGAAATCTTACAGTCCCATCCCTTCTTCTGCCTTTTTGAGCACACACACACACACACACACACACACACGCATGCATACCTGCATGCACTCCTGCGCATGCACACCCATACACACTCATACACACTCATACACACTCACAAATACAAATGCAATATTTTTTTTCATTTGGCTGCTCTGTCTTATTCCTCCACGTTTGCTGTTCTCTCTCTGTTTCTCTCTCACCCCAGGAAAGTGCACGCCCATCAGTCTCGCGACTGCCTGAGCAGACGGACAGGAAGTGGGGAGGCTCACTCTTGTTTTGCCGGTTTATGGCGGGAAGGAGCGGCACCCACTTCTGACAGGAGCCTCAGCAGCAGCCCTGCTAATCCACACAGAAGCTTCTCCCGCCGTGCTGGTGGAGGCTCGGAGGCACTCCATCACAGTTCGCTCAAAAGGAGGAACCACACTTCCACCTCTCCCTTTCTGTTCTCAGACGTTCTTGCAACTTGACTTTTCCGAGATGTTCCACATGCCTTCGTTCATGAGGCTCCCCGTGGGTTGTGAAATCAGAACCTCGAGTTGCTTCATTATGGCACACTGTATAGAGAAGCTGTTTTTAATGAGGTGATGTTTATTACCCTCTTTTCTCTTTGCTGCTCCCCCACCACGCCTTGCTCTCGTTACCTCGTGCTCTACTGCGCTCTCTCTTATGGAGAACAGGAACCCTGATGAGCCTAGAACTGAAGACACGCTGCTGGGTTTTTCCTCCCATGAAAACGGAACGACACTTGGAGAGACGTACTGTAATTGCTGCTAGAACACCTCCTTTCTGCTTCAGCTCTAAAGTGTAATGGATGTTAGTAATTTGTATTGATACTTATGCTTCAAACAGTTTGAGTGTACTTGTGATATGACGTAGCATACGCGAAGATATTTACTGCAGCTGCTGCTAATAAACCTTATATCTGTTTCAATTCTGAAGTCATAATGATAAATGTTGCCATTTGTCAGTGATTTTACTTTACCTAGTTTGGATACATTTACAAAGGGCTTACAAAAATACTTTTAAGGAACTGTTCGAGGTGCTTGAGTTCTGTATAATAGCCTAAGCACATTGCGTGTCCTCATGATTGCGATGTTGAAACAAATGCTTTCTGCTTCCCCCATCCTTGATAAATGTTTATTTGCAAAGGACTTTTGGTAGGACTGATCTAGTTTGGTGACATTTTGCTGTTGTGAGTCGGATGTGTAATGATTTTCCACTTTCCTTTCTGCTCTCTAACTCCCAAAGTCCTTTTTCTGTGGCAGCCATCTTTTCTCCCTCCTTTTAATGAGACAATTTTTTTTTTTATCTCCCCCCGCACCCTCATGGAAATATGATCTCAGCTGGCTGCCTCATCATTTCCTGTCTCATTGCCTTGGTGACAGCACCCCCCGCCAGCCACAGCAGATGTAGCCCCATGAGCCTGGGCTTTTGCTGAGTTTAAGGGACTATGCAGAGACCAATGGCAGCGGCATTGCACCGAGCCACTCCACCATTTGGCCTACATGGCCTTATCTCATAGCACGGAGCTGGAGGCATGGAAGGATGGAGGAATAGCATGGTGGAGGGAGGGATCGTGAAGGATCGGTAGGGTAGAAGGATAGAGGGAGGTGGTGGGGTGGGGGGAAGAGAGGGAGGTGGCTGGGTGGAGGGCCGGAGGAGTTGCAGGATGGATTGATGAAGGGGTGGTGGAGAAGCAGGGTGCATTGATGGAGGGTGGAGAGAAGCAGGGTGCACCGATGGAGGATGGAGGAGAAGCAGGGTGCATTGATGAAGGGGTGGAGGAGATGCAGGGTGGAGAGAGAGGGGGAGGAAGGAGTGGCAGAGTGGAGGGAGGGGCACCTAACCTTCGTCCCTACAGGAAGTGCTGCAAGCCTTTCTCACAATTGATGTTATGCCTTTTTTACCATGTCCTTGTCAATGCTGAGCATTCTGTTTTATGAGTGCCTGAAGCAAGAACACGGATTTTCTGTTCCATAGACTCATGTCGAAGACGTTGAAAGCATTACCATAAATAATTTCGGTACATGGGCGATCAGGGATTATGGACTGACTAAAGGCTAGAGGCACCGATCGTGCTGAAAACAAGAGAACCTATGAGGACACACAACAAGCCATGAATTTAAATTAGGATAACACACAAAACCGTACTGTAGTGGGGATAAACTAAGGTTTTCTTCCATCAAATTGTGACGATCCAGTGATTTGTAACACTGCAGAAGGTAATAACGAGAAACCACTACTCTCTGCTCTGCCTGTGTGTGTATGTGTGAGCGTGTTTTATGGATGCGAGTACATACATGTGGATGCTTTCATGTCAACTGCCTTTCTTTGCAAGGGATTTGATTACTAGACATCTTGAGCCACAGTTCTGAATCATTAGTTCCCTTAGCAAGGCCTCCAAAAGAGATCTATCCACATGAGTATATCAGCTTTGCAATAAAGTCTTGTCTCTCTCTCTCTCTCTCTCCCTCTCGCTCTCATGCACCTCTCTCCTTCCCATTCCCACTTCCTCTCTCCTCATTCTCAGCACTCCTGATGCTTTCACACCCTCTCACTCCTCTCCGCATTGTTCTCCCAATGTCACAATGCATCAGAGATGTGATGTATTCATTTACAGTGCATAATTGCCACTTTCCTGCTGATATCAACATACTTAACACCGCCATCAGGATTCACCTCAAAAGACTGGAGGAAATTCACAGTTATGCTATAGTGGTGTATAGCACCACATCTTACCAGTTGCTACATTTTACAGTTCTGTTATTAGATGATCATAATAACTATCTAATTAATCATATACTGTACAACACCTTACATTTTGAATCACTGGTTGGCACATTTTATTCTAAAAAGTCTTGAGAATAGTAAATGGACTGTCATTATGAGATCTATAGTACCCTGTTCAATCTGTAGCATGAAAACACACTGGTCCTATCAGGGCTCCTACATGAAGCACAGGGCCTTTAACCGTCATTTATGCCAAAAACAACAGGAAGGGAATAAAAAACACATTGAAACTACAAAAGAATCTATGCAGTCTGGTGTCAGGTTATTTAGCAGTGCGGCTAAATAAAATATAGGAATTTTATTAATATGCTGTCAAAGGCCAAACAAATCATGAATAGAGAGTTAATTTCATTCATAGTGTGTGGGGAAGGGGGTTGGACAGACAGACAAAGACAGAAAGAGAGATAGAATAAGTGGGAGAGAATGAAACTAGGTTATCCTCTTTCTTCCTGCAGGGTGTTAAGCTTGACCATAGCTCACGAACATGCTCCAAAGAGGTGCAGTGTGTGTGTGCAGACAAGCCCGCGCACACACACACACACACACACACACACTCTAATAATACTGAGATGGTATCTATCCTACACGCCCATCTCCCACACACACACAAACCTTTACATCTTTTCATGCCACACGTATAGTATCTCACATAGCAATACAGTTCTGTGCTTTGATTCTCCAGAAATAAACACTGGCCTCTGGATGTTCCCAGAAACTCACAGAGTAGCCTCTGCTCTGATAGTTGCATGATATGTTGCCTGCAGTGTCATACAGAAGCATGGTGAATAGAATAGGAAAGGTCATGATGCCTTATTTTAACTCCAAATTAGGACAAGCCTCAAAGGCCTTCTTAGAGGAGGAGAAAAAAAATGACACTGTGTGTATATAAGGCCTTACATGATCGTTTCTATGAAATAGCTGGTACTAAATATTTCATGGTGCAGTTCTGCAATGTATGAAGAGAGAAGAGCAGTGCAAATTATTGTTAAGACTCTCTTAAAGCCATGACACTTGCTCTCCGGAGAACATCTCTCACCTTATGTGTTTGGGAGACACGTATGAAGGCACAACTGTGCAAGAATTACCTGGATTTTTTTAGCTCGCTGAGTTCAAACTCTGCTCAGTGAGTGGCCTTTAACCCTTGCTCATGATTGTGAGTGAATGCTGGATGATCTCAACCCATGGATGGTGCTTCTTAAAGCGTGCCAGTATGCATGCTTTGTTCAGCCTGCAAGTGTTAATTAACCTTTCCTCTATCCTAGCTGCCATCGAACACTGCACCCAGGAGAGCCCTGCAAACAGCTAAGCCAACTGCAATGGCTGACAGCTTGGAAAGTAAGCATACTCTTCCTCCCAGGACGGCAGGCCGTGCCCCACCCTGAGGGCATGGACACAAACACACACACACAAACACACGCACACACAAACACACGCACACACACACACATTCCTCCATAGACTTTGCCCTGTCCCAGGTGCACTGAAATCTGCGAAACAGCATGCAGCCTGTCCCACTTACTGTACAGTGCAACTGTACCTGTGAAGGTGAGCGTGCGAGTGCGCGTTTGTGCGCGAGGGTGCGCATGTGGTTGCGTTTGTCGTGAGCCCGTTGCGACAAAGTCTGACCCATTTGAACGCAGGGTGTTGCGTTTTCACGTTCGGACTTGCGCTTCTTGATGGTACACTTATCTCTATATAAATGACAAGAATATTGAGTGTGCAATTCATTTGGGATATACTGGCGATAGCACTAACTGAAACCCACACTAATAAATACCTACAAGTGCTCTTTCAAATTTACACCTTGTGCGAATTTCAATTAACACTATTTCTCTAAAGTCCTGAAAAACCCATCATAGCTTGTCTGATATACTGGTATACGGTTTATGCCAGAGGGAGCGAGGTGTTGTGTACATCGACCCTGCTGAACCCGTAGTAGAAGATGTCCAAACATTTGGACGTGTCGTCGACTGCACAAGTTCACTCTCTTCCCCGTCCTTCTCTCTGCGCGTGAAGCACTGCGTGTGTTGCGCGGCGGACGCACATCCCAGTTTTGGCACTGAGAATTTCGTGTTGGAACCCAGCGCTGCATCTCCGTTTTGTCGCTTTTCCCAACGCGACCCATTGCCTTAAGGGAACGCTTTTACACATGGGTTTGGTAGCAACAGAGTTGTGATTTTGGATGTATACTCCGGGCGAAGAGATGGGTCTCTAAACGGATGTTTGGCTGACATTCTTTCTTTGTCAATCAAAAGATTTCGGGCGATGGTGGGGCGCGTTTTGCGCGGAACCGATGTCCTTCTTTTCGGCTGTAATCTTTCCCCGGGACGAGACGTTTGGCGCGGGGAAATGTGAAGAAGCCTAAAGTATGGCATGTAAAGATGGTTCCTGCCAAGAAGGAGATGGTGCACCCCACTTATATTTCGACTCTCTTCTACTTTCTCTGTTTGACGGCTTGGTGAGTTCCAAGGATCCGTACGTTACGCTCTTACCTCCAGTTTTGACACTAGTCTAACCTCGTGGTATCAACGCAGCGGAGTCAAATGTTCGAATATCAAGCGCAGTTTCAGTGGGAGAGCTTTATTTTGAATGTGATAAATAACTGTATGCGAATAATATAGCTCAGTCATTTTCATTCGTGTGCAAATTGATATGCATCAAAACTGGTTGTTTGATGTGTTGTTTTCAGCATAAAGCGAATATCTGGACAGATAAAGAAGGATGATAGATTATATCCAGAAAATTTCACACGTATATTAGACCGACTCCTAGATGGCTACGACAACAGACTTCGACCTGGATTCGGCGGTACGTATCAAAGCCAAAACACAGTGTAAGTCATTTTTAAGTTAGATTGGTGCTCTAATTGAGTTTATCACTGAGGAAAAGTGTCCTTAGAATATTTATCGGTACTGAACATCATCACTTTCACTGCCTGCCGATGTTACAGCTGATTATTGCGTGCTGGATACCGTCTTCTGAGGGAACTAAGGTGTGGGTTAACTCCGAACTGCAAAGTCTCTCCTCCCACTACGCACTCTTTTTCTGGTCTCTGTCTATCCATTAGGTCAGTGTATTCGAATATCTAATCGAGTTTCGTTATGTAAAGGGGCGGAGAAACAAGCTAAAGTATAATTTAGGTAGTTTACATGTGTTTTTTTTGTGCTTAAACCACTGAGCGTAAGCAAAAACCGCAGGTCACATTTTACGGAAAATACTTATCAGCACACGCTGTATGCAGTCAATTTTTAACCACTTTTGCTCATGTAATTCTCCCTCTCGTGTCCAGCCTGTAGTATTTTAGAGACGTTTTGACTACTCGATTTTTTATATATTTTTGTTATCTGTTATCTACGGTCAGCGATTATAGTTGTCTTAAACTATAGGCTTTTAAGCCTATAGGCTGTTAAGTTTTAAACTCCTTTTCCTGTAAAAATTATAACGTTCAGCTTCGGTTGTCATATTTTTACCCCAAACTGGAATCGGCTCTTTACTGGTTGACTGGTAACGAGCAGTAACGAGGCTTTACGGTTGTGCTTTTTACGTAACTTCTCCGAAAGAGGCGGTGCATAACCCCAAATAGCACTCCCACCTGCACTTAACAAGTGCACTTCCTTGGAGCTGGATTAGCGTATATAGGGTGCAATGCAGTAAACGCGCGTGATCTTTTGCGTTCTTATCACCCGGCCTATGTCATGTGGTTGCAATACACAACAGTGCGAGTTTTTTCCCCCAATTCGAAGTCTTTTATAATTGATGTGCTAGTTTTGTTTTCTGTGTTGGAGTTTTGCACAGTGCAGTAACGGCTAGGAAAAGGAAGGGTGTTCAGCAACGCAGCAAGAGTCTCTCTTCATCAAGAGCTGCATATTCAGGACATGTCTGAGATCAGTGGAGGGGGATATTTTGGGAGGCTTTTGGGAAGGGCTTAAATCTTGAATTGAATCAGGTGCAATTGCTGGTCCTGATTTGGCTGCAAACTTGGCAGGAGAACATAAGTGGATTTTTTTAATCTGTTTCCTTTTAGAACATTCAGATGGAGGGTTAATCGGATGCAGCATATGCCTGATTCTTCCATAAACCGCAACATCATCTATCTTCTCGGCACTTGAAATCAGCCCACCCCCTTATGTCTATAACCAAATGAGTCCGCCACTCCAAGAACATATACAGATAGATCAAAGATGCATCATGCATCATGTTCCGTGTTGGAGAAAGGAGAGAATTAACATCAGAGCCTTTTATGAGGATGCCAGGTTCAAAGCCACAGTCGGGGTTTTCAGGACAACCACATGGCAGAACAACAAAGGAGCAGAGCCACTACATGTTCAAGAACAGCGGAGACAGAGAGATGCAAGACATCTTGCTCGCTTGAAACAAAGAGTGTGCAAGAAGGGGCAATATGAAGATGCTGTTTTAAAATCTCTAAACATTTTCTCTGTCCACTGTTTACATTATATGCAGATAAATGCAGCTAGTGAAAGGCAGGACACAAGTGCGGCATGTGATTACGGCAAACCCAAATATCGCTGCCTTCATACACGGCCGAAAGTTAACCCACACACACACAAAAAAAAAACACAACACGGCCAGCAGTCCTATAAAAAACAGGGAGGTGGAAAACCAAGAAAAGACAGGTTTAGAAATGCGTGTATGGATATCAAGCACAGTGGTTATGCGGTGAGTACATACATCGTACTCGTCAACGATGAGTCAAAACTCAAAGTAGCAAAGATCTGGAGTGAAACTTTCCACAAACGAGTCTGTAGCTATAAACAGGTCTTAAGCTTCCACTCTTTCCGAGTCATGAGGGCATACCATAGATTTTGTTTGTTTGTTTTTACATAAGTGGGTTTACTGCAGTACTCCATATTCTGCAGTAATTCACTCTGAGCAAAGAAGTCAGTTATTGGAACGTGCATATCATGTGAAGGTGTCCATTCCTTAATAGGTCCAGTGACTGAAGTGAAGACCGATATCTATGTCACCAGTTTTGGTCCAGTGTCTGATGTGGAAATGGTACGTATTACATTTGATGTGTAAATGATTGTGTGTGTGTGTGTGTGTGTGTGTCTGTGTGTGTTTCCATTGATTTGATCTGTATACATCAAATATTGACCATGACACAGCACCTGTGGTATGGAGAACATGTGTAATGAAATTAACTCACACTATGCAGCTAATTAGCAAACAATCAAGGTTGCAGAAACTGGAATAGAGCTCTGAAGTGTTTGGATACGGTGAAGAAAGGTTTTGCAAGTTCTCCTTATGTACATGTTATAACATTTTCATTTTAAAATGAGATATTCAGACAAGCGTCTGTAATCATATTCAGAGACTGGAGCTGCTTGCTCTTCACCAATCAGAAATCAGGTTTACTTCTCTGTTTGTGTTGTTGTTGTAGCAACTGCCTACAGTGGTCATGAATATTCAGAGAGGTTGCTGGTTTCACAAGTTCATTTCCCGGTTGCTTTGGTTCTCCCTGTTTTTCAGGAGTATACAATGGACGTGTTTTTCCGACAGACGTGGGTTGACCGGAGGCTGAGGTACGAGGGGCCAGTCGAGATCCTTCGGCTGAACAACCTCATGGTGACCAAAGTGTGGACTCCTGACACATTTTTCAGGAATGGCAAAAGATCTGTGGCTCACAACATGACCGCCCCCAACAAACTCTTCCGCATTATGAAGAACGGCACTATCCTCTACACCATGAGGTACAATGTTCATGCAGTCTGGAATGATCGTCAGCCATTTTGTAAAAAAAAACAAAAACATTTGGGTTCAACTAGAGTTCAAAAGTTGATTTTTTATGTTGTGTGTGTGTGTGTGTGTGTGTGTGTGTGTGTGTGTGTGTGTTTTATTATATAGGCTGACAATTAGTGCAGAGTGTCCAATGAAGCTGGTGGACTTTCCTATGGATGGGCACTCCTGTCCACTCAAGTTTGGGAGCTGTAAGATTTCTTTCATTCTCTTAATGCGAGCAGCTTTTGCTGCAGTAGGTGAGTGATGTTACTGATAACGGTTAATGCAAGGCTACTGATAATGAATACCATGAAGAAAGTCTATAAAAGGATACTGCACCACTTCAGTATCTTCAAAAAATAACAGTAAGGAAATAGCTAAACAATTATTCTTAGAATTAAAAGCAACATTTAGAGTAAATGATTCAAATTTAATGTGTAAAAGTGTTCGGTGTTTTATATTTCTAAAACCAAATAACTTTTAAATCTATGGGGAAAAGCTGACAAACACCCGTAGGATGAATTCCTTTCAAAAGTAAAAGTATGGGCAAGAGAGAACACTGTGTAGCCTTAAAACCTCTGTGAGTCTCCAGTCCTTGAGAGGAAGACTACGTCTAATTGGAGGGAGGGAGGACTTTCTCATAGGGAGGATCAGACCCAAAGTTGTTTAAGTAGGAAAGTTGTGCTTTGGATGTCGCCTCCTTTGCAGGAAGTGTATGCAGAAGTGCAGCTGTCACTCAATATTCTTCTCTGGTTGCTTGGAAGTAAATGGACTTTCTGCAGTGGCTCGTATGTGAATGCAGTGGCTCGTATGTGAATGCAGTGGCTCGTATGTGAATGCAGTGGCTCGTATGTGCACTAATTTGATGCAAAAGCCAACTGCCTTGTTTATTCCTATAAAACAGCCCAGATGCTAAATTTCAGAGCTACTCTTCCATGGTTCTCCTCACGCAGGGATTTGAAACCGCTTCACCAAGCAGGAGGAATAATTACTTTTCTCACTGCAAAAGAGAGTAAATACAAAATTAGATCATCTGCTCAAAACTGAACAAAGAATCATTATATCAGCACCATTCTTCACGATGGTCAGTCAGCAAAACGGAAAACGCTAAAAAGAAAATTGGGGGGGGTTGGGGGGACCTAATTTCCCACGAAGGAATCTGTGGTTGGTGCACAGCGTGAGGCTTTTATCGTCCCAAGCTGACAGATACAGAGATAAAATCAGTTGAGAAGATGGGGGCGCGGGGGGGAAGAAAGCCTGACTGGAGGAGGGTTTTTCGGAGACCCCACCACCACCACCACCCGAGCCGTTAGACTGTGACATTGCGGAGGAGGAGTTCTGGAGTGTTGGGGGCAGGGCTATGAGTTGGCCTTGGCTTTGGGGAAAGAGCTGGCCTGAGTGCAGGAGTTCAGTTCCTCTGCGTTGGCTGGCCTGCGGGAACAGCAGACAGACCATGAGCCGACGGAGTCTGGAGGAGCTGAGAAGGTTGCCCTTGTTCTCTGTGGCGCCGTGGGACAGTGCAGACCTATTCAAGCATTACTTTTTTCCATGCTTCTCGCTCTCTGTTCTTTTATCTGTTCTGGTGGGGTTTTTTTTTTTTTTACTTTTGTCTCTCTTGTTGCCATGGTCTCTCATTTCTGATTTCTTCTCAAAGATTGATTTGCATCTCTTATTACTTTTTGTGTTCTTTAACCCCTGCAATAAACACACGCACACACAGACGCGTGCATGTAATTCCGTGGTGGTGAGTGGTTTGTTCTGTCAAAAACGCCGGAGAGAGAGAGCAAGTGAGAGAGAGAGAATGTGATCAAGCGAGGGAAAGAGAGAGAGAGAATGTGATCAAGAGAGAGAGAGAGAGAATGTGATCGAGAGAGAGAGAGAGAAGGAGAGATCAGAAAATGGGAGATGGGGACCATGGAAACTGGCAAGCCCATCGGAACCAGCCCTTCACCACATGACTGTTTGGCAGTTGATGGTTAGAGCTGCAGCTCCATTGGCTGTTCCTGTTTTTGACTGGCATCCAGAGCTGCGGTGCCCGTCGAGTGAAGGGGAGCTGCATCAGTTTGAGTGTGTGACGCTCTCGCCTGGGTTCGAGTACTGTCACACGCACCCTGGGACGTGGTGACGTACTGGGGAGACGGGGGGAGCTGACGGCACACCGCACGACCGCGTCTTCTCCCGAACGTACAAACACACCGTGGCTTTGTGCGATTAGCTGTTGCTGGCTTTTCCACTTCCCCGCACCAGTCCGAGCCTTCGGATTCTTTACTCGTTCATTTCGCTCCTTTCTCATCCACTCTGTCGTTCTCCTGTCGTCCTGCGCCTCCGAACGACTGCTCTCTGTCTCGCAGACGCTTACCCCAAGACGGAGATGATCTACACATGGACCAAAGGCCCCAAACACTCTGTGGAAGTCCCTCCTGAGTCCTCCAGCCTCGTGCAGTACGATCTGATTGGGCAAACCGTTTCCAGCGAGACCATCAAGTCTATCACAGGTACACACGTGGGGCTTCAGCAAGTGACTGTCAGATACAAAATGAATGTATAGTTCAAGTGTCTTAGCCACAGTTGACTGTAGTGTCACAAGTGTCACAGTTGAATGTAGGGATCTGAAGGTTTATAATTACTAAAAGGCCTTCAAATTGTTACATTCTCTCTCTGTATAGTTCTACATTCTTACAAATTCCATAAATTGCAACATATAGTGTAAGTTCTGATGGAGGAAATAATCAGTAGTTATTTAAATATATAGAACTTTGAAGAGAAAATTGTACATGTTGTGCATATTTACAGTACATTTAGATAGAATGAATTCAGAATGTAACAGCATTGGTGAAGGTAGTAAAAACCTCTGTGCTTACACACTGAACTGAAGTGCATTTTAATTTAATACCAAAGACAAAGAAACGCTTGACAAGAACTTCAATATTCTGAGGTGAAATAATGAATTCATCCACTCCTTTCTAAACACCCTTTCATGACAAATATAAATCCACACCTCAAAGTAACGCAAGTCAGTACAAAGTCCACCGTAATGCATATTTAGTTCAGGTTCTATGCAGACCTCTGTCTTGACTTCTGACAGTGCTTCAGTACCACGGCTTGATTATGCGATGGATTTGTTTTGGGAGGCTTCAGGTGGCCTTTCCCATCACAGTCCTGAGTCTTTCTAACCCTGCACAACTCATGCACGCGATCTTCCAGCACTCTACAAGTGCCTGTTAATTTAATCATGACAGACTATCAACCATTAACTTCTGTATAGTCTATTACTAACTATTATTAGTTGTGTTAATTATAATCTACTAATTATTAGTAAAACAGTTACTACAGCAATAGTATATAGTATAATTACTATACTATACTAATTAATAGTATATAGTATAATTACTATACTATACTAATTAATAGTATATAGTATAATTATACTGATATAGTATAATCAGTTTGTATTACTCATTGCAAAGTAATCAGTTTATTAAGTTATAAGTGTAATATTTTATGAGTATTTTATAACTTGTATTACTATTGTTATTATCAAATTTCTATTTTGGGATCCAGAAACTTTATCTATATTACTAACTTGGGTTCAGCAAATGTCTTGTATGTGTTCCCATCATTATCAGTGACTCAGATCAGTCTGTTGGTTCGCACTTTTCCAGGTGAATATGTTGTTATGACTGTCTACTTCCACTTGAAACGGAAAATGGGCTACTTCATGATTCAGACATACATTCCTTGCATCATGACAGTAATCCTTTCCCAAGTGTCCTTTTGGATAAACAAGGAATCTGTACCAGCCAGAACTGTCTTTGGTGAGTAGTGTTCACAAATCTTCAACAATATTCAAAGTTTTTTTTCTCTCAATTCATTCCTCTTCTGTATTTGCATACTCATGCATATTTATTCAGATATAAAAGAGGAATGGATTTGAGAGAAAACAGTATGTATCTGTCTCTCTCTCACCCACTCTCTCTCTCCCTTCACCTACTCTATATCTCACACCCTCACTCTCTCTGCTCTCACTCACTCTCTCTCTCTCTCACTCACTCTCTCTCTCACCCTCACTCCTTATCTCTAACCTTCATGTTCTCTCTCTCTCATTCACCCTCTCTTTTTCTCACCCTCTCTCTCTCTCACCCTCATTCTCTCTCACTCTCGTTCACTATCTCTCTCTCACCCACTCTATATCTCACACCCTCACTCTCTGTCCTCTCAATCACCCTCTCTCTCTCCCTCATTCTCCCTCACTCTCACTCACTATCTCTCTCCCTCATTTTCTCTCTCTCTTACTCACTATCTCTCTCTCTCCCTCATTCTCTCTCACTTTCACTCACTATCTCTCACCCTCATTCTCTCTCACTCTCGCTCACTATCTCTCTCTCACCCACTCTATATCTCATACCCTCACTCTCTGTCCTCTCAATCACCCTCTCTCTCACCCTCATTTTCTCTCCCTCTCACTCACTATCTCTCTCTCTCACTCCCTCTTCCTCACTCTCATCTCCGTTACCCCTTTCTTTTCCATGTCTTATTTTTAATGGCTGTTTCCCTTGTGACTCTTCAGCTAAATAAGGTATAATTGTCAATAGACTTGAGAAAGTCTCTCTCTTACCCCTTCTCTCTCTCTTTCTCTCTCTCTCTTTCTCTCTCTCTCTCTCTCTCTCTCACTTTCACTCACACTCCACACGCTTACCTGCTCACACACACACACACACACACACACACACACACACACACACACACACACACACACACACACACACACACAC
>JAOXYF010000010.1:13955919-13972519 GCA_028565775.1 Sternarchorhynchus goeldii
ATAATGATTACACTATACATTAATATAAGGTATATGGTACAATGATTACACTATACATTAATATACTCTATATGGTACAATGATTACACTATACATTAATATACTCTATATGGTATAATGATTACACTATACATTAATATAAGGTATATGGTATAATGATTACACTATACATTAATATAAGGTATATGGTACAATGATTACACTATACATTAATATACTCTATATGGTATAATGATTAGACTATACATTAATATACTCTATATGGTATAATAATTACACTATACATTAATATAAGGTATATGGTATAATGATTACACTATATATTAATATAAGGTATATGGTATAATGATTACACTATACATTAATATACTCTATATGGTATACTTTTTTAATCGTGTATAAAAGATACTTTCAAAATGTTTGTTTTCTGATGAGTCCCTCAAAGTTTTATTCTTGAGTTTTATTCTTATTCCATCATCCCACCTCCTGGGGATCATCGCCTTGAGCTTTCTCTCTCTCTCTCTCTCTCTTCCTCTCTCTCTCTGTCCCTCTCTCTCTCTCTCTCTTCCTCTCTCTCTCTGTCCCTCTCTCTCTCTCTCTTCCTCTCTCTCTCTGTCCCTCTCTCTCTCTCTTTCTATCTATCTGTCTGTCTGTCTGTCTGTCTATCTGTCTGTCTGCCATTGCAGTCTGAAGATGGATACAGTCTATAAAAAATGCATTTTCGTTTGGTAGCTGGACAGTTTATAAATACATGTACATATATTACATGTTCTGCATCTGAACAGCTGAACTTTTCTGTGTGGTATTCCACAGTCTCACATTCCCAACAGTTTGACCCAAATCCGCACTACTGCAGGAGATGCTTCCGGAACACCCCCACACTCCACAGCCCTATACGCACCTCCTTCATCCACTCCACTTACGTGTGACTTCCTGCGGCCTGCAGAGGGAGCTGTGTCCTCGGCCTTCGTGCTAGAGTCATCTTGCTGAGTCTGGAAACTACCTAGCTACAATCAAACTCTTACCAAAACGCACCAAAACACCTTGTTGAAGAATTCTCGACACAGATGACCAGAAACAGGCAACTCTTAGCTCATTAGAATGCCTCACAAAAACGTTTCAGTTATATAAAAAAAGTGCTTTTTACTAAGTGATGTGCATGGCAAGCTGAGCCAACAGCTCTTCAAAGTGGCACGTTAAATTATACAGAGGTTGTTTTTAAAATAAACAGCATGTACACTAAAAAATAAGTGCCTATAATGTGACATAAGATTGCTTCCAAAATCAACTATAATCAGTTAGAGGAAATAACTAACTTTTTCCCTCATATTTAATTGTTAACAATCTATACTCTGTCTTGAGTGTGTCTTGGGTTAAGGCCTGTGATGTTATCTGTTCTTTCATGTCTGGCCCAAGATGTTTTTTAATCGTTTTTTTTTTGCTGTTTTCTATTAGCAATAAAAAAGTCTCCAGCTAATACATAACCTCTAGAGTCTCATTAAACAGTGTTAAGTGTGGCACTAAATTGCCGGGTCAATAGATGTATCTTTTATGAACCCATATTATTCCACAGATTTAATTATTTGCCCTATATTTCAGTTATGAGGCCACATTTCAGACAGAACTCATTTTCAAACTCAAGACATATGGTCCCTTACACAGACACTAAAGCTGATGCAAGCTTGAAACATTGGCATTATTGTACCCACCACCTAATTGGCCACCCCGTGAGACTTTAGATGTCTCTCTTCCTGTCTTGGCATGGTCTTCTTATATCGCATGCTAGTTGCCCAGGCAACAGGGCAGAAGACAGCAGCCTGTCTAATGTAGCATCAACAGAAGTAATCAGCTGATTGGGACGCTCCCCCATAGCACACAGTGAGATGCAGTTCACTCTGTTGGTGGGGTCAAAAGACAGGGTGAATGCTGACTGGACATAATACTGCTAATAAGCATTTATGGAGAATTGGATTGGAGGTAAGACTGGTGATAATTATTCAGCTCTCCTTTTTGCCTTCCATAAGCATTATTCAAAGAATTTGTATGTGTCTCCATCTTTGTTTCTGCCTAGTTTTGTTGATGTTTTCATCACAATTTTGGGAACTCCTTATACCAAGTGTGTAATCACAGACTATATTCTAAACACAAGAGGATATATTACACATGGGTTTTTTTTCCTATGTTCTCAAACTACCTTCACAATGATGTCCCTCCCATTTCATTTGCTTTTGGATGTGTGCAACCAAACCTTTACAGCTTTTGGATGTGTGGATTGAGAGCGTCTTGACATAATGCTCTTCTTGATCTAGTGGTTTTCCTTAGATTTACAAAGAACTCTTGGTTAAAAACAAATAACAAGTGATCAGAGAACATCTAGAGCTCTTTGGCTCTTTGTATTACGCTGCAGACAGAAAACAACTGAGCACCCATCTAACTACCAGCAGTTAGAGAAGTATGTACTTATTATTCTGACCAGCAGAGGTCACTATATCATAATCGCTGGTCTACACTTAATCGAGCGTTATGGTAACACACCTGGAAGGTTCATTTACACAAGGTTTGCCACAGCATTTATATTGCGGTAAAAAGGTTAGAAATTCAGAGAAATGCATCCATAATTACATAATCCGTCAGTAGATAAAAACAGACCTTACCATGACTGTGCTAAAAATGTACATGAAGGTGATTTTCAAAAGCTACAGGCGGGGCCAACATACAGAGATTAGCAAGGCCACAGCAGCATAGTGGAGTGACAGAATAACATTAACATTTGGTCCAACAGTCTGAAACGTTCAAGTCATCGCCTTCTTTAGAGTGGAGTTGATTTCACACGTAACACACACACACAGAGGTATGATACTTCATTATATAGTAGTTTTGTCATTCACAACAAGATTGTACATTCTTCTGTTTGCAGTTATGCAACAATGTTATCGCTGGCATTTCGTCGCTGAGCGGCGTGCATGCAGCTATTTTGTAATTCCGGCTCGTTTAAATGGATGAAAAGGATCAAATGAATTGTCGCACACCGACGTTAATCTCACCGCGTTTACCTGAACGCCGTTAGTAATGCTGTAGCGGCAGGTGTTGGAGGGCCGGCCGAATGTTGAGTGATTTTTAAGGTGCGAATGAGTGAATGTCGGGGTGCAGATGGCTATAATGGAATCGATACGGCTCACCTCCGTTTTCCCATAACTCTCATTCGAAGCGCAAAGCCGTGACGACGGGTAAGGCAGGCTGCAGATATGGAGCTGTTGTGCCTGCTACGGTCTGGACTCTTTGTGGGCGTTTAAAACGGTAGTGTTTCATCATTAATAATGATTGGCACATGGGCCTATTAGTCAATGATATGGAAGAGTAACTGAAAGCATATTTGTTTTGGGGACAGCTACTGTAGGCTGCATGGTATTGCACAACTGACAAACTCATACTCTTGTTTTATCTATAATTGACATTGCGAAACAGATGAAATGCTCCACACCAAACTTAAATGACATGGCAGAACTGTAGATGAAACCCAGCAGGACATCCCTCATGCAGTTTAACATCTGGAGATGTATGTCGCCTAGCGAAAGAGAGAGAGAGAGAGAGAGAGAGAGAGAGCGTGTGTGTAGAGAGAGAGAGAGAGTGAGTGTGTGTGTGTGTGTGTGTGTGTGTGTGTGTGTGTGTGTGTGTGTGAGAGAGAGAGAGAGAGTGAGTGAGTTTGTGTGTGTGTGTGTGTGTGTGTGTGTGTGTGTGTTTGAGAATGCAATTCATTCCAGCACTGATTCATTGACAAGAAGGGAAGAGCAATGGGTTAATCCCAGATGGTGTTAGTTTGTTTTCACTTACATTCCTGACGTTTTTTTCTCGATGTCTGAATAAAATGGTAGATTAAGAAAAAGAAAAAGAAAGATGTCTGATAAAGAGATAGATTTCAGTATGATTTCATTCCTGCCATGGAGTGGTGAACGTAAAGTGCGCTACAGGTCACTGACAAATACACTCCCCTCACCACTGTGCTTCTGCGTGGATTTTTCTCTCCGTGAAGAAGATCCATTTTTATGAAGGCTCAAATTAGCTTATTCTCCCACGCATAAATCGTCCACATATCAGCACACCACACGTAACCTTTCGGTCAGTTTTGCATATGACTTTATGTAGAACCCCACAGGGTCTCGTTCTCATCATGTCCTCACGAGACACTGTGTTGATGTGACGGTGTAGAATTTGTCTGCACTGTTCCGTGAACCTCAGGTGGGGGTGGCGGGAGGTCTTTTAAAACTCGGGTCAGATATCCGCAACACAGCCGTTGTTTGTCAGATCTTTCATACATACGCCACCCCGTTAGGCATGCGGGTAGCAGATGAAAATGTAATTAGTTAGAGATCAAATTTGTGTCTGCGGGGAAAAGATTTCATATCTCGCCTCAACTCCCACACTCCCTTTCCCACTGAGAAGCAATCGCGGTTCTTTCAGCTGATGAAGATAACCTATGTTTGTATTAGGCCTACCTGTTTTTTTCTCCATTCATCACAATTCCAACGGACTGAAACTGATTTATGTATTTTCGGATGAAGGTAAAATATTCTTAACAACAGAATGCGATGCGTGCCATAGTAAACAATTTACACAAACAGCCTGGCCAAAGTTTAAAGTTTAAAATTCAAAGCTTGACTGATTTACAGCTCGACGTGGACAGGTGGCACATTAAAATGGCTTCAACTGGACGTTTTGACTTTCTGCACTCCACCCCTGCACCTACGTCCCTGTGAGTGCTGAACCCCATCATCTTTCACACAGCATCTCCCCGCTGGCGTCGCAGCCAGAGGGACACGCGGTCGGAGTGCCAGCCGTTGCTCCTCGGTGAAGTCCTGTATGAAATTTTCCATAAGAAGGGAATATCCCTGTGGTAGCCTGCCTAATGGGTGTTAGTTTTGGTGGCGAGGCTGACATGTGTGACGGATGATGCTGTCGGTGGCGGGGGGACGCGCAGGCGCCCGGCTCTATTCATTCTCCCTGTGAACACTGTCACCGCTGAAATGAGGCATGTTCTGGAGCAGCCGTTGCTCATTACTGTGACAAATACACTGCGCGGAAGGCACACTTACTGCCTCTGAGAACGGGCAACGCTGCCGTCCTTTTCTGTATTCGCTCTGTACGACAGCGTGTGATCCCAGTTACGGAGGCAGTCGTCGATCGGTCGCCAGTCCGCCTCTGAGTTTTTGACAAGCGTGAGAGTTTCAGGCCCTGGACGTGTGAGATTTAAAGTTCACACGAGTGTGTGACTTTACAAACTTAATGTAGAGTTATACGCTTCACGTGGGGTATTAGTGTAAAAAATAAATACCTGAACAGCTGCTAGATGAACGGTCCACAAGATCGGTCGTATTTATGGTTGGTTTTTTTTTTTATTAATTATTGTGTATTTCTAAATACAATAAAGTGGTGATGGGTCAAAACTAATGTACTTGCAACTAACCTAACTAGCTTGCGTTTAGGTGTGTGGGTGTGTAGATGTCTGATGGTTTTGTGTGTGTTCGCATATGTGCAAGCAATTATAAATGTGGGGGAGTGAATCTTTTGTTTGTCAAAGACATGTTTATTAAAGAAAAAACAGACTTCTAAAAAACAGGAAAACAGGGAAAGACCACAGCAACACCACTATTTACGTTTCTAACAGATTTCTACTGCATTTGAGCCGCGGCAGAAAGTTGCTGATACTTGCATTGCTCTCTGTGCACCGCCATGTCTTGTCACAGACCAGTTTATCTCCTCGAGGCCACTGGCCATTATGGCTGCTTTTCATGTCTTAAATATTAATGCTGAGGGTTGCGGAGAAAGGGGTGCAGTTAGTCCTTACTCATTAGTACCTGATCAGTGAGGAATTAAAAATGATTTACTGTACACGACTTTGGTTAAATCTCCCCACTTGCTTGGCTCGGCACCAGATGAATGAACGATGCCTGTGAACAAAGCCGTTATCTGTTTCTCTTAAGTCTTGTCGTCGCAGAGGTACAATCTGTATTGTGAGAATTGTTAACGTGGCTAATATGGGGGTTGATGTTGGCAAACGAAAGCCTTTTCATCTTGTTAAGTGTCCGTCAGTTGTCTTTAAGCGTTCAAGGACTGCTGTTCTGTGTCCTGTCTTATTTATGTGTTTGCGTCTCCACGGTAAATAAGTGGTACCAGAGAGAAGGAGAAGCTAAGCAAACACATATAGCTTACTCCATAACAGAGCGATATTTCTTTATGAACGCCTAAATGAAGCCAAAGGTCTTTGCCTCAGTGAGCAATACGTAACCAAATGGTAACCGTTCTGGCACGCGCACTCTATATTCCCAATTCTTCTCATTCTCAGTGTTCTGTTCACTCAGTAGTAAGAAGCAATGGCCTGACTTACGTGAACAGACGTTTGTTGTATTAAGATGTGCTTATGTTCATAACGTACTCATTATTACAAGGACACGCTGTCCTTTCAAAAGAGGGAAGCTCACTGACATTCTCTGCCAATGAAGTATATAAAATCGGATTCACAGTTCATTTGTAAATCTTTTACGTTATTGGAATGCTGTTACTGTAAATATTTTTTTTTAATCGTGGGGTGGCTTCAACGATTTTCTCCAAAATAGATTGATACATACCCTGATGTCCTTTGCACATAATTGCTCAGCATATAAATCTATAAAATATTGCTTCTCTTGTGTGCGCATGTGTGTGCGCGTTTATGTGTGTTTGTGTGCATGCCCTGTCTTCGGAACTTAACTGTCTTTAGGACCCAGCTGTCCCCCAATTGGCTTTTTTCTTTGTAGTGTTTTTTTCCTCTCACGAGCAAAAAATGTAAAGTGAGCAGTATGTGATATTGTAAGACGGAACCAGTACTGCGCGTAACAAGTCCATGGTTAGTTAAGAGAAGATATTCTGAACTGCGCGCAGCACTTCTCAACAGTTACCTTCAAGTGAGATTGTATGAAATGTCTTGTTGATGGGAATTTATTAAAGCTCGTTCTCGTGCCACATGCGCGCTCCGTTGAAATTTTCCAAAGGCTCTACGAATACGTTCGTGCCGTGAAAGGCTGGGAGTAACTTTACCGTTTCAGTATATTTTGTCTTTGTGAAAACTGAAAGGATAGACATCTGACGTATCAGGTGAGTGTTTTTAAAAATCCACGAGGTTTTGGACAGTAGGTTACATTATTTAAGCCCGTGCTTGTGGCCATGTGTCCAATTGATAAGACCTACCCATTGCTCACGCTCGACAGTATCATAGCGGAGTTCACGTGAATAACGACCACTTGTTCAACTTGATCATGAGCCAGAATGTTTAGAACTGCTGCGGCTCTTCGACAGAGAAATTATTATTCTGCGCGTGCTTGTTATGTGTCACTGAATACTAAGCAAGTGTTTTTTTGTTATTGCCTTGGAAACATTAATGTAATATTTGTGTGGGTGCATTCCATTTCAGCGTGCTTACGAGGTAGCATATTTAGGTTGAATACATATCTCATTTTAAATTGACTTATATTTCGCAAATAATCGTCTTTCATTTACTAAGTAGAAATGCACGGGTCATTGTTTTTGCGTTAATTTAACAGATTTGCCCCATTTCCCAGCGATGAGGGGACGGTTGCTCGCGTCTAATTTTTTGGTCGTCTGCATCTCCTTAACGTTAGTGTGGCACACGAGGTAAGAATTTAAATTACCCTTACAGCTTGTTTTGGTTTCACTTATTTATTTCGACAGACAGTTATTCTGTTCATGAATGGCAACCATTTAATCTGTTAGTACTGGTTATTAAATCTCCCATATTTGCGAAATCGCATGGCCTGATCTATCCAATCCTCGCTGTGCGCAACCGGCGCTTTTGGCGCGCCAGAAATGAGTGGTTGCTAAAAGACACAGCTAAAGAGAACAATAAGAAGGTGTTTCTTAACAAAGTCCGTTTCGAAATAAACTCATTCGTCAATGTTCTGTTCACTAAACATTATAAAGACTATTTCCTCTAGGTGGAGGTATCGTAGTGTAACAGTTTCTGCGCGTTAACAAGTCATTTCACAGGGAGCGTTCTTTCATTATGGAGATTACAGAACAACTGTGTCAGACGCGATATGGGGCGCATGTTAATATTGGTAGTACGCAAATGTCGACCACGTTCCACGACGTGCATTTTGCACGGGATGCGCGTCTTTGCTGCAAGTCAGACGACCAGTTGCTAATGTGCGCGTGGGAACGTGCACGCTCTTAATTCTTGGATCTCTTTAGGAGACTAGCGTTTTTGTGGTTGTTGTTTTGTATTTTCGGGTGAATGGTTGATTGGTTGGTTTTTACCCAAAACAATTCTTCGTGCATATGCACGTTTGTTATCTTTTGTTAGAATCTGTTGCCCACAAGTAAACAGTTAAAGACGTTTCTTGGGTAGTCAGTTGAAACATCCACACATTGGCAACATTTGTATATTGAATTCTTATTATCTTTTCATATGTATTTATATGAAATCTGAACAAACACATAAACAATCTTTATCGTGCAAATGAACCTGACAGTTCAACAGTGATTCAATAATACATTCACAACAAATATTCACCATTTGCATCTTATTACACATTTAATTATGGAACCACACTGGGAAAATCACACATTTCTATATTAGTGCACTCTGTTGGTATTTGACACAGGAGATCAGACGCCCACAGATCAGACTATTTCTTCTGATCAGGTTCTGCTGGGCAGAAAGCAGTGGATAAAAGACAGGTCTGTCTTCCTATTGAGAGATCAAGAGAGCCAGACAGGCAGATGAATCCAACCATGAGAAAGATGTTTCTTTAGGTTTTCAACTCCCCAGGGTCCTTCAAAGAGCCCTTTTTTATTGTACACCAGCTGCTACCACTTCACAGACCCTTATATAGAATTTTACAACTGTTGATCGCTGCTCAGAACTGGCTGTGCATCTGGAATTTACCAGCTTATATCAGTCTGTATGTAGTTTAAGGACATGAGCAGCCATTGAGCAAATGACTCAACCAAATGTCCAGCTGTTTGCCTGAACACTTATGAGAATTATGCTAATGATGTTCCCAAGGCATGTGCCACATGGACTCCATTGTTCAGGGAGGAAAGATCCAGAACAGATCATTTTACTAGGAGCACAGTTCAACAGCATATATCCACCCAGCAATTAGTGCAGTTAATGGCTTTCTCTATAATATTAATTGCTTTTAACGTTGGTTTACTCCAAGTATTGTTTACATGGACGCTCACACATTTGCCTTTGCCATGTAGATCAGTAATTGCAGACAGCACAACAGATGCCTTCAAAAACAACATCACCCTCTTTACCCGCATCCTGGATCGACTCCTGGACGGCTATGACAACCGGCTTCGGCCTGGACTGGGAGGTGAGTTCTGACACTCGTAGAACTACACATCGGTCTACGTGTGATTCCTAGACCCGAGCAGAAGAAATATCAGAACGCCTTTGAAAATGATAAGCAAATGCTGACACTTGCCTTTTTTAATAATCCCTTCCCATTTTTCAGAAATTATATATTTGTTTGTTTGCTTCCATCACTTTAATAAGCGGGCTGGAGATATCAAAACTAAACTATGTCTTAATGAAGCTGGAGATAACAGTCATTAATAATTATTACATTATTGAGTTCAGTGGGCACCCAATCATACTTGAGAACAGAAGCATAAATCCTACAGTATATCGTATACCAAACATGGTTATAGGTGTGACACTAGCTTTGGGCAAAACAACAAGAGTACCTCTAGAGATGAATCAAATCCTACAAATCCTATTTATCAAATTAAAAGTAAACATATAAACACAATAACAATAGCATTTAAAAACTGGTAAAGAGATTGCGGGTTACATTTAGAGCAATATTTGTGTGACATCCATGAAACCATGACATTTTTTGGAACAATAATGCATTTATCAGTTAAATATAGCTGTAGGCCTGCCTGTTTGTTGTTTGCTGTTGTTGTTGATGTTGTTGTTGTTGATGTTGTTGTTGTTGTTGTTGTTGTTTTGGGGGGCTATATGCATGGCCTTGTGGAGTAAAATGGGGAGCAAATAGACCATGCTTTCATCACAATTATGCAAATCAATAACCCTGGTTATTACTTTGTAGTTGAAGAGATATAATGAATTGAAATTGTGATTATTCAGCAGTATTGTCATCAAGTGTAGATGGATTTTTCTGAGTATCAGTTTCTTGGCAGTATAGACAGTACAGGAGGCAGATAACGATAATTATATTTACAGTCTGAATGCTTGGCCGAGCAATAAATTGCTATGTTTATTGCCAGTGGATGTAGTTATCACCACAAGGGGCTCTGAGGAGCACTTTTCTGGCTCTGTCAGAATTCTGGCAAAATAAATTAAATGTTTGTGACCACAGCCATCTAGTTTCAGCTCATGAGCCTACATACACACAAGACAAAGTGGTGTCAGCTTTGCTTTTGATTGAGAACATGTGAACAATATTAATTCGCAGCGTTTCAGAACATGTTCGATCGATGTACCATCCATGTGATTCATTAGGCTACTATGTTGTTACGGGCTAAGTGAGCTCATTTCTGGCCTGCAAGCAGAATAAATTGTATGAAGGTACAGATAGTGGGAGATAATCTGAATACACCACTGTCAAACATATTTTGGCCCACGAATCTTTACAATGTGAGATAAAGTAAAGGTATGTGGTTGGCGAAGCTGACCCTAAAAACAGAAACTTTACCCAGTGTCTGTCATTGAAAGGTTGGCAGAAATCAATAAGACGTACAAGTCAGAGCTTTGGACAGATCAAAAATGTATTTTGCCTTAGTGTTTAACTGTTCAGTGCTGCGAGATTCCAGGACGAACACAAAAGCACGTAGAAGGAAGTGTGTCAAAATTTAGTAATGTATGTCGCACTCTGTCTCCCCAGTCCCGAGAGAGGAATTAGACTCCAGGCTGGAGGAGTACAAGGGGAGGTTGGGTAGTGGAGTTTGCCAGTACATAAACCCTGGAGAGACTCTGAGAATATTGCACAGAGGAACTGTGTCAGAAGACTACAAAAAAGAGAAAGTGTTGGTATAGATTCAGGAGGTGTAAAAATGCTGTTTGCACTATATGCACCTTTCTATAACACAAGAGGAGAATTTGTACTATATAGTCAACAGAGCACCAACAATCAATTTCAATGTAGCGGTATTTCTGTGATTGAAGGCCTTGCATTCTGATCTGTCATGTAATTACTTTAAAAACATAACAAAATAATTACTGAAAAGAATCATACATAGATCATACCTAGTCTGTTAAAGAGCTTTTTACAGAATTAACTGACTTTGTCTGATTTTGTCATGAAAAATGAAGTACAAATAAATAAACGGTGAGTCATGGCGAATAAAGTTCAAAAGCTTTTTACATTGAAATCGACACCATGCTTTAAAAAGAAAGGAAAGAAAAACACATACATAGTGAACGTATGGATCACATGGTAACTGCGATTCAAAGCAAGTTTAGCGGGGGTGAATACAAAAGGGTAGGGTTAAATTGACAGACCTTTCATGGTGGCTGACCTCAGCATGAAGCAGAGTTGTACAAGAAGATGGGTAGGCTCTGAGCTGGAGATCCGTCAGCAGTACACACCAGAGGCCTTTGATGCACGGCCTCTCACTACTCGACATGCAGGTCTAAATGTCCACCAGCTCAGGGGCAGGCAGACGTAGCAGCATGATGCAGATGAACATTGAAAGCTCGAGTCTCGCCCACGGCAACTGGAAGAATCTCTTATTGGTCCCCCACGTCGTAAATGTGCGCTGTCAGCCTCTCGGAGGGCATGTTCCTTCACCGGGAGGCCTGTTCTTTGTTGCATCCCTGGGTCAGCAGGGAATCAGTGGTTTTCACTGGTCATCCGCTAGGTGAGGAAGGCGACTAGGTTCGTTCAGCCGTCCTAGGTGGGGTCGAGGCACGGTAGCTAGTGTTGGGCAGCTGTGAGATCAATTGCACACAGTCGGGAAGTTGGTTCTCTTCTCCTTCTTCGTTCAGCCGTCCAGAGGTGCTTCTTATGCACACCTCAGTTAGGTGCTTGGATTAGACAGCTGGTGAGAGTTGCCAAAGGCAGGAACATTGGGTTAAACAAATAACATGCAAGGTCAGTTTGCAAATCTGTTGTTTTTGTCAGCACCATATTTTCTCACCAAATTTAACCCTTTATTTAACCTTCACATTTCCACAACCCCTCACAGATGTGTTACAGTAACACTGCCAGTATACGTACCATACCCAAGAGTGTTCCATTTAGACTGAATAGAGAACGTTGTGTTATTGTTATCTTGCCCAAGCCTCTGTTCGACTAGTACAAACAGCCAATGTCAAAGGGCCATTTCTCAATGTCTGAGTGGATCGTTTTACTTTGGATTGGTCTAATATTAAACACAATCCAGGGCGGCATAACCAAGTCTTTGATTATCATTTTGCCCTCAGGAGCCTATTGACTGAGCTGAAGGTGAAATTGTAGCTTTGTCTACACTCACGTGTACATGGTTGTACTTGATTTATAAATCAAGTGCGTGAGGCACCTCTTGTTGTTGGTGGTGGGAGGTTTTGCATCGACGCCGAAGCATCTGGGTTTTTCGATCAGATGCTCAGGCTTGCAGATGCAGAACTCACTCAAGCATGCACACATGCATGTACAATTGCCCTGCTAGTATCTCGGCAGGAAATATGCATAAAACTCCATTAAAAACCGGATCTCCAAAGCTGCCTGCCCTTGTGTCTCTTGTCTTACTTATGTCAATGGAAAAGCATGAAACCGCCCAGCGTCATGGTAACACAGAGTATCTCGTTCTAAACAACAGGATAAAGGCATAAATGTGGAGTGAGGAGAAGCAATTGTTAAATAGGTGACAGGGAAAAGAATAAATTGTTTGAGTAGGTGAGAGGTGAGGGCATCCTCCCTGTATCAAATTGTCAGAGTAGGTTGCTGAATATAAATAACACATCTCATCTATAAGAGAGTGGCTGTGGTCCAGAGGGGTTTCCTTGGAGACAAATATCCGCGTGAACACAGTCCACCAGGACAACGGCGCATTCCCGAAGTGCGTCCAGCACTCCCACTCTCCTGCCCTATGGCATTCCTGACACTCTGCACAGCCACTTAGCATTCCGCACACACCGCCGCTGACAACTCACTGGGGTCTGCCACACCTACCGCAGGTGGAGGACAGTGATCCTTCACTCGATCCCCGTTTACCGACATTAATGAGATCTTGACAAAAAAAAATGCAACATTAATAAAAAATATATGTACATTTTAGATGTGCCTTGCTGTTTGCTTGAAAATGCTAATTTCACAAGCATGTAAAACCAAAGGGCAATTTTACACTGGTATGTATAATTGACTGAGCTTCATTTGGTTCTCTGCACAGACACACACAGACACACACACACACACACACACACACAGACACACACACACACACACACACACCTATCCTATATATATATGGGTAGGATGTGCAAGGTTGTTGCAAGAAGAGAGATTATGTTTGTGTCTACCTCCACCTTGGTCTCTCCAGCAGTGTTCTGACACTCGATCGTATTGACATGTTTTTTTTTTTAAAACAGTTGAATTTGAAAAAGAGGAAGGAGGGGAGAAAAAACATCAAGGCACTAGGGCCCTTGAAAGGAGTCTCCATTCCTCCCCGTGACATGAATAAACCAACCTACATTACATATCTATTAATAAACCAGACCAGCTTCTAAGGGCTCTCGAAGCACTTTTCAATTTTAAAAAGAAAATTACTGGCAACCTCTACAGGAACATCGCTGTGTATAAAGCTAATATATGCCCATCAAACACAATTATTTTGTTATTATTTCCCATTGTAATTATTTTATTGACGTATGCACTTTATATAATGTTTGTGCTGTTTTCTTCCTTTTCTTTGACATGCAAGAGATGACATAAAAAATGTTGAAAACATTTTTACAAATGTAAAAACAAAATAAAATAAATTATCCATTCCTTATCATGTTTTCGTATACTTGACCATTCCATCCACACTGGTGAGTCTGGCAGGGTTTGACTGGGGTGTGTGGAGGTTCAGGAGGCCACATGGCTAATCAGGGTCCCAGGAGTCCTTCTCAACAGCATGTTGGTTGGCGTAATAAGCGACGGTTTTAAAATAGCGTTTAAGATTGATTTGGAGTACAAGGGAGTACAAGCTCTTGGGGTCCAGCTGTTCATGAGCAGGAGAGAAAGGGTGAAGGATTGGGCAACAAAGACTGACAGAAAGAGAAACAAAACTGGCTGTTTAATGACAGACCCAAAAAATCGGAGAGACGGAGCAAGAGCTGTTCAGTCAGATGAACAAAAAGCAAAGCAAAAAGACAGCACATACGAGCGCTCCATTCAGTCCACACAGGAATACATGGTGTTTGAAGGCAGAGAATGAAATCCATTAGATAACAAAAGCGCTTTCAGAATTTCTACCCGTTCAAGCTAGCAAAGCAAGTAATGTTCGGGCCTCTTAAAATTCAACACAGCTGTTTCATAAAATATTCCATGAAAATGGCATTCTCGAGTGGTTCTCATCTTCCTGTCCTGGTGTGTCTTCCCTCTTTATCAGATCGCGTCACCACCGTGAAGACTGATATCTATGTCACCAGTTTCGGGCCTGTTTCAGACACAGATATGGTGAGTTCCAACAGATCCTCAAGGGGGGGATGGGGGGGTGGGGGGTGTTGTAGAAGGATGTTCTGGAGCTGTAGTGGGTGTAGAATGGTCTTGGACCACGCATGAATTCAACATTGGGTCACCATGTGATTTCCCTTCTAGGAAATTATGATTTGAAGATCAGCAGTTCCTCACTATCCACAATATGTAAACAAGCAGTAAAATAGTGCCAAGCGAATTATAAGTTTCCATTTATTTAATGGGACTTTGCATCAATTGGAAATATTCCCACAGTTGTTGGAGAATTGCATTGCATTGCTACATTAGCAGAATACTTGTTTTTTTAAAAGCAATTTTGCTCTGCATCCTACCAAAACCTATGGGAGGAAATGTAACATATTTTAATGTAAAAAAGAAAATGAAAACAAAAACAAACAACCTTTAACCAAATGCTAAAATCACTGGTCACTGACCAACTCACTTTAACATAGTGGCTCCAGAGTAAGTGGTCAATATGTGTTTGTAATAACACCTCTGGACCACACTGAAGCTACTTTCCTTCTCCCTACACCTTCCCATGTAATTGAAATGACCTGTGGGCAAATTTATCTCACACAGGACATCTGACCTTAAAACAGAACCATGAGCGATGGCCTGTAGTTATAATTCAAGTATGTAGAAATACAGGGGTCGATTAAATGCCTTTGCTCCATCAGATCACTCTTGTGCAGAATCAAGGATGTGTGGACTCTTCTTCAGATCTATTTTTTAAAGTATTTTGGAAAAAAAAAATGAGAAAAGTGTCTGAGATAAGAGGAGCGTTGGCTGAGAGGAGTGTTGTCTGAGAGAGCCGGTGGGAAATTAACCCTGGTCTGTGGTGGTCTTGGTCAGATCCTCCACAATCATTTGTAGGGTTGGTGGGTGGGGGAGGGAGGGTTGGGGTTGAGGAGTGGGGTTTGGGGTGGGATGGGGCAGTTGCTGGGGACCAAATGAAAAAGCAGTGGCACCTGACTGCACCCGTGCCACTCTGAATTACCCCCACCCCCCTCTCTCCCTTTGATAAACCACAGGAAGCCACATTATGACTCACAGATCCACCAGCGCAGCTGTCTCCATTATCCATTCAGATAGTGATGTAGATGAAGGAAGGACATTTTCAATGTACGCTCTAATCAGTCGAAGACTGGGGAGCAATCATGCATTCTACAGGGGTTGTATTCTCAAATCCATACTCGACCGTGTGTTGTACCTACGCACACAGACCGATTTTGTGTCTTTTACATTTAATAAAATCACCAGGGGAAAGGGGTTTCTTAGAGAAAACAGAAAGCTGGACAATGGATGTGACAACCAGGTCTCAGGCTGAAGCAACATGTATCAGGCTTGTGGCTTTGGGTTGTGGTTTGTTGTCTGAGGATGCCGGAATTGTATGTGATTACGGGGGGCTGTTAGGATTTTCTCAAAGGCTCCTGCATGGCATTTGTGTTTGCGAGTGTGTATTTGTGTGTCTGTGTGTGTATGTGTATGTGTGTGTGCATGTTCCTGTGCTCCTCTCGTTCTGCTGGAGATCCTCATCCTGGTGCCTGTTAAATTAAACCACTGCTCCCATAGTTTCAAAGGACTTAGAACCACAAGGTAGGAGAGGGCACTCCTCCTGATGCCTCTCCCTCTCAGCTTCTTCTCTCCTCCTCCTATTCCCTCCCCTGTGTCTCCTCTCCCCTCCTATGGCCTCAGGTGTCTCCCATTGTCTCGCCTATACTCACTCTGTCTCATCCCGTTCTCACAGCTCTGCATGACGAGCACTGTGAAATCACTCACGGTTCCTGTGCTCTGGGATTGGATTGGCTCAGGAGAGAGGTGTGTGGACTCTTCTCATGTCTGCTTCTCCTTCAGAGAATATAGAGATAAGACATGCATTATGTATTCTTTTGTGTGACGTTAACTCAAACCCCCCC
>JAOXYF010000010.1:13978268-14002358 GCA_028565775.1 Sternarchorhynchus goeldii
TGACTCTCACAGCTAGAACACTCTCCACTCTCGTACCACCCTGACTCTCACAGCTAGAACACTCTCCACTCTCGTACCTCCTTGACTCTCACAGCTAGAACACTCTCCACTCTCGTACCTCCTTGACTCTCACAGCTAGAACACTCTCCACTCTCGTACCACCCTGACTCTCACAGCTAGGGCTTCTTGCTTGCTGCCAAATCAATGAGACAGTGGCTTTTGTAGTGCAGTGCAGGCGAGAAGAGACAAAGAGAAAGAGAGAGTGAGAGAGATGAAGAGACAGAGAGAGAAAGAGAGAGCGAGAGAGATGAAGAGACAAAGAGAGAGTGAGAGAGATGAAGAGACAGAGAGAGAAAGAGAGAGAGAGAGATGAAGAGACAGAAACAGAGAGGAAGAGGCAGAAAGGCATTATCCCCCTTAAGAGAATATTCATTACTCATTTTTACATTTAACTTTCTAGTACGAACTTTCTGGGTCCTTTGTGTGTGTGTGTGTGTGTGCGCGTGTGTGTGTGTGTGTGTGTGCGGCGTGTGTGTCACAGGTTGACAGTACATGCAGAGTGTCCAATGCATCTTGAGGATTTTCCCATGGATTTCCACTCCTGCCCTCTGAAGTTTGGCAGCTGTGAGTTACCATGGCAACAGTCCTTCGTTAGCATGTTTGCAGAGCTGGGAGCAATATAGAAGAAAGATGTTAGTTTTGGCTCATTACGAAGGTCTGATCGTAAGTGCGAGACTCTGTGTGATTCTCTGATGTCTCCTCCCTTAGACGCATATACAACGACGGAGGTGACGTACACCTGGACCAAGAACGCCTCCAACTCAGTGGTGGTAGAAGGCGAGAGCTCCAGATTAAACCAGTACGACTTGCTGGGACAGACTGTGGGAAATGAGACCATCAAATCCAGCACTGGTCAGTTTCTCATAAACAGCTTCATGTTACAGAAAATGAATTTTTGCTTCAGTTTCATCTTGGTTTGGAACGACTTTTTGCCTTGACGATAAAGGACATAAGAAAAACTACAACCTGGACTTGCTTTCTGTTTAACAGCCACTTTATATCACTTTATATCATTTTTGTCTTTCAATATATATATTTTTTTTTTTTAATGCTGTCTTTGGTCACGACAATCACTTAACACTTTTTCACTATCAACACCACCCCCTAGTCAGCATTTTCACACTGGGTGCTACACCAATGTTTCATTCCCATTTCAGTTGTTCATAAAGTGAACACGGTCTGCGTAGGGTGAAGCAGACACAAAACCCTCGATGAGATTATCCACTTCAGCGCTGTGCAAAATCACGCCTGGCTTTGGAGACAAACATGGCTAGCATTGGGCAGGAACAGAAGAACACCTTCTGCTTATGTTTTTCCTCTCTCTCTCTCACCCTCTTTCTCTCTCTCTCTCTCTCTCTCTCTCTCTCTCTCTCTCTCTTGCTATATTCTCTCACATTCATGGTTTTTTTAACCATGTTTCTCTATTTCTTTTTTTTGAATGGTAAGTGGTGTGTGGAGAGAACAGCTGTACAGGCAGCGGGGAGGAAAACACCTACACCTATAGCCCGCTCTGTCTTCCACGGCGCCTGTGGACTGGAAGAACCAGCAGGAACGTGGGGGCGGGAGGCGTCAGGAGCGCTGTCGGAACAGTCCCGTACGGCTCGCTCCACAAACGCCGTTTTCCAGCAAAGAGAAACCAAGCATTACCTTCCCAAGTATCAGTGACAGCACTCCAACATGGCCGCTGCAAAAGATTCTCCACTGCTCTTCCGTGGCAGCTCTTATGCAGATTCACTCCTCTCCCTGGAGGGATGTATGTAATGGATGTAAATTGTAAAGGGTCGTAGGAAGTTCCACTGGCATTTAAGTACACATTGAAAGGCCATACAGCTACCTTCTAAATGATTTACACACAGACACTTTGCATGCTGATGACTTAAACGTCTGGCTGTGGCAGATCGATTGTCTTGCTGATTGAACTGTTCTCATTGGCCGTTCTCCTGGGCCTCTGAAATGCGCAGTCAATACAGAGGTCTTCTTGTAAAATGCATCCCATGCCCTCCTCCTGCTCCACAAGGTCATTTAAAGGTCATGCTCATCCTGTAATTTCCGGTAACCTCTGCCCTTTATTATCATCTGGTTGCTGGGGGCGATACACTGGATAAGGTATAAGATGCTGGCAGTAGTGGTCACTGGAATTCCGTTCGGTATGTGGTTAGCGTTCCCTTCGCATTAGTCAGGACGGAATTCCCAGTATTGGTGACAGCATCCCAAGGAATCAGATCTTCAACGTTTTAACACTTTTTTGAAGCACTTCACAGTCGGTGGACCAGTGCTGGTGGCTAGCCAAGGCACACGCGTGTTACCCCGTTACCCCATGTGCACAAACACGGGCAAGCATGTATGCACATGCATTCATGCACACGCACGTGCCGTTAGTGCCTTCTGTCTGGGGAAGCTGCTAAATCTCCTGATTGCCTGATGTTAATCATTCATTATGACTGGCACAGCATGGAGCTTCGCCACATGGGAAATCTGGGTCATCTGTTTAAGTATATACTCCATCTGAAGGGCTGTTCAAGGGGCCATTGGCTCCATAAGCACCTCAAGAAGGATCTTCTACAGTTAAGCAGAGACTTGGAGAACAAAGATTAACTGGAGTGCACATGACAAGCATGAGAAACAGTGATATTTACAATTAAGTTGGCTTAATTTTACATAAACAGTATTCAGTATTCAAACATGGGAAATAGTGATTTTACATTCTGAAACTTGGTTAGAATGGCTTAATTTTACGTTAACAGTATTCAGTACTCAGAAGTACATGGATAAATGGATAAAGGCATTCTGAACTAATTAGGTTCTGCTGTAAGTAGTGAAGTGAGTTGATGTTTTATCCAGAACTACTTTCACTCACGTAATTGCTAAACGAAAATCACAGGCTCTGTACACACCGTCCAAGTTCAGTCAATTCAGTCCTGTTTCTGTCTTCATTGTACCAAGCCTCACGCGTTTTCCTTGTTGTCTTGTTCGTGCTCTCAGTGCATCTGAGCGAAATGTGCGAACATCATTTTTGTATGAAATATATGCTTCCCCACAGTGCCACCCTGCACGATAATACATTTGCATATCAAACAGTGATCGCCATGGTGATGGTACCACAATTTGGTTTGTGTGGGGGGGGAAGGGGGGGCGTGCATACATATTACATGTGTGTTGTTTTTTGGAGCATTTGGTGTGTGTGTGTGTGTGTGTGTGTGTGTGTGTGTGTGTGTGTGTGTGTGTGTGTGTGTGTGAGCGTCAGCAGTAGTAGTAGCTTGTGAATGGTAGCAACAATATTATCCAGTTTCTGGCTTCCTCTGCCCAGTGTGTGTAGCTTTCTTGTGGTAGCAGAATTCTTAACACTTGCCTGCCAACACTGTTTAACCTTACCTCGTTCAAAACCTGTTCTGCTGTCCTGTCTGTTACACTGACTACTGTTGTCAGTGGAGACCGTGTGCATAATTACCATTTTCACGCTACAGTGATCTTAAGCTGCTACACATACACTTATACACACACATTCATACACACACACACTGAGGGTGTATATGGCTTGAATATATGTGATTTTACTCACTCTCTCTCTCTCTCTCTTTCTCTCTCTCTCTCTCACTCTCTCTCTCTCTCTCTCTCTCTCTCTCTCTCTGTGCCTCCCTCTACCTTTCTCTCCCCTCTGCATTTGCCTCATTCTTTGGAACATACACACACACACACACACATACACACACACACACCCTCCACCTTATCGTTCTTTATATCCACTGCACACACAGGCACCAGGAGAGACATGGCACATCCAATTAAGCCCCTGATACTCCTGGAGCTCATTTGTACTAAATTCCTGCACACAAAAAAACAAACGCGCACGTACAGACGTGCACACTGACGCCCGGCAATGAACAGAGCCAGGAAGGTACTATGTCTTAGAGGATTAGAGTAGAGTGAAATCCCTCTGCACGCTCTGCATAATAGTATTATTCCAAAGAAGGAGTTTCCCTCTCAGTGACAGCATAAAGGCATCCTCCACTGAACCCAAAGAATCCAGATACATTTCTCTCTTCAGTTGCCATGGGCAACACTCATCTTGCTGGCTCTCTCTCTCTCTCTCTCTCTCTCACTCTCTATGTCTCTCTCTCTATCTTTTTCTTTCTCTCCCCTTCTGTCTCGTGGACAGCTTTCTGGAAGGATCCTCTGTTCCAGGGCAGGTGGTGCATGTCATGTTGCCGTAGCTCAGAAAGCCATTGAGACGTGTAAATTACGGAGCGCTAATGCGTTAACCACTTCATGCCGTCGCCATGCCGATTCCCGGACTCCAGCCCACTATCTCCTCTTGGGCTCTCCACTCTCCTCTTACTTTCAACTTCCATGATTATAATGGCATCAAATAATCCTCTTCAGTCAATAAGCAGGAAAGAGTGGAGTAGAACATTTCATGCAGAAACCAGATTTTCTCACCCTCGTCTGGCTGGAGTGAAATGTAATTTGGCAAATTCCTGACGTTCAAATACATGACTGTTACATAGCCCTCTGTTTCTGTAACTCTAGACAACCAATCTAGCACTCTGGTTCTACACTGCACTTCCCAGAATCCCCAGGAGAGCCAGGTTAACATCCCTATTCAGCTGTCATTCAATCAGACGGCCATATTTAGGTCATCATCCCTGGTGCACTGATTAGGTCAGCCTGCTCCTCATTTCTCCTCCTTTTAAAGACCCCGTGTTTCTTTGATGACTTTGTCAAGCATTGTCTCTGTTTTCTAGAACTTACTGAGTGATTCCACTGTGTATTTTTCATTTCTGTGTACTGACCAGTTTTGGTATTCCTCGACTCTGTTTTTGGGGGTTTTCCCTATTTGAATTAGTTTTCTTTGTGGATTCTGTTCTTGACCTTCCTCTTGATGCTCCTTTGCTCTGGTAGCCCTGCTGGCCTGGTTTTTTGTTGTTGTTGTTGTTGTTGTTGTTTTGTTTTTTGACATTTTTGGATTGTCTGTCTACCAATTAAAAACATCCATCCTCAAGCGACTCCCTGATCCTGTCGCATTCCAGTGCCATTCTACCCATAACGTGTTCTACCATCTTGTGCATCTCACTGTGCAATATCCCCTTTCTCTGTGCAGGAGAGTACACGGTGATGACAGCTCACTTCCACCTGAAGCGGAAGATTGGATATTTCGTGATCCAGACATACCTGCCGTGCATCATGACGGTCATCCTTTCCCAGGTGTCCTTCTGGCTCAACCGGGAGTCGGTGCCGGCCAGGACCGTGTTCGGTAAGTCCCAAAATCTGTTTTTCTTTTGTGCTTCCTTTGAGATACATGAAGCCATGCAGTGCTGCAACACAGGGCTGAATGCACCAATTGCTCTGGCCCTGAAAGCACGAGGGCACAGATATCCATGATGGGCAGAGTCATGTCATCCCTCCCACCCAAAGAGTGGTGCCAATCTTGCAATCATGGACTCCGGAGAGGCATGACATGACCTGGGTTCGAACCTGTGAACTCTCGATAGGGCAACTGCTTTTCTGTTGTGCTAATGATATTTTTTTGAAATATTGGGAAAGGAAGAACCTTTACCATAGAAAGTGAACTGAGAACATGTAGAGAACATATTTCTTTTCAAGGACTCCTCCATTTGAGTAGATAAATAAGTTAAAAAGGTATACATTTGTGGGCTTGGATCCCTTATGCAAGAGAAGTCAGAAACTGCAATCAAAGAAACTGCAACTACCCATAATGCCCAGCCTGATCCATATACATCTACCCATAATGCCCAGCCTGATCCATATGATTGTTAGTCTAGGACAATTAGCCACCCCCATAGCATATTTAATGTGCAGTTACACCAACACTTACACGAAAACCTTCTAGATTATCAGCACACACTCTCAAATGACAACATGGGCAATATGGAAATGTGTAGAATCCACTATCAGCCTACGTCACTAAATCACCAGGGCTGAGGGTTGTATAGTGGTGCCACACTGTGATCCCTACTTATGACAAAAATCCAAAACAGTTCATCTTCTTTGGCACATTAGGAGGAAGTGCAGGTGAACTGGCTTGTCTAAGCAAGAAATGTAAAACGTCAAAATATATTGAGGGTAAACATCCACAATATATGTTCGTAGATGAAAATTTAAATATTAAATTATTTGTAAACCACCTTGTTTAACTTGTTTGGTAAAGAGAACAATTTCAGTTTTTCTAAGTGAATTTCTCTAAGTTGAGGTATTTAGTGTGGAAAAATTAGACAGCGTACTGAGAATTTTGAAAGGGATTATGAGGTTCTATCCTGTTACAGTGGAGATTCTGTCAGCTTTCTGCTACTTAGCAGATCATGTCCAAGACGGGAGCTCCCCCTCTCTCCATTTCCTCTCTCCGTTTCCTCTTTCCTTCGATCTTTCAGTCTCTCTCTTTCTCTTTCCCTTTCCATCTCTCTGTCTGTTCCACCCTTTTTATTCACCCCTCCTTTTTTCCTCTTTTAGGTTCTCTGTGTATCGCTTCATGTCTTTCTTTCACTAGCGTCTACTCTTCCTCCCTGGAGCCTTTCTGGCAGTTGTCCAGCTGTCTGTGTCTTTTTCTTTCTCTCTTATCTGCTGTCTCTGCACTACAGAGACAGACGTCCCTCCAGATGTTACTGTCTGCGGTTATCCTGAACTAATGCTCAACACAGCCAGCCTAGGTGAACATCACCCAGCTTCGGAGAACTTACTGTGACGTTGAGTTTTGTAACTAACACATAAATCTGTTTCTGTACCTCTTCCTGCCTCTGGGCAAAACTGGACTGTTAAAATTCAGCTTGCAGTTTTAATTTGCCTCTTTTATATAAAGCTTGCGGTTTTAATAGTATCATTCCAAAGCAGGAATAATGACTCAACAGATTATGCATATTTTTGGTGTGTTTTCTAATGAATGAGGATATTTGTTTCAGGTAACAAGCGCATCAAAATACAGAGCAATGTTAGTAAGCCACTGGTTGTTAAACCATTTGAATGATGCATTGCTAATTTTAATATTTAACTGCTTATTGGATACGTTATAAAAGTCTTGAAATATGAAGCACATCAAGTGTGTCAGCATGAGAGCTTGTGGAAAACTTCATCAACCTTTGATTAAACACAAGGACAAATCGCTCTTCAGTGTGACTAATGCATGTCGGAAGGTGCATTTTGTTTGTATGTGTGAATTTACCTAACCACAGTTTAATGGGCCACACATGTATGCTTATAGGGCCTAAGGTCCTAGAGGATCATGGGAAATTTGCTAAAAGCACACTGACAGTTTTCCATGCAGTGTACACCCTCTTGGCAAAGGATGTGATGTGAAGTGAGGCACAGATTTAAACGTGTCTTGAGTTTTTGTATTTTCTGACTTATGTCAGCTGCGTGGGAGTTTGGAGTTCCCTAATTATAATTTATAATTATTAAACGTATATAAATAATTTATCATTCCACTATACATTTTCTTGATTTGAACCCAGAAACAAGGAGATGGGGTTGCTGGAGTTTAGCCCAAATTTGGACACCCTTGGCCAAATCTAACCATAACTTTAAAGCCAATAAGCTATAATGAACCTTTGAACCTTGTTCATTTGATTCTACCATTTATTGTCACCTATAAATTTGGAGAGCAGTATTTAACCTAATCAATAAAGTGGGAGACACAGGTAAATGCATCATGATAACTATGACGTCAAAATACCAGTGTTTGAGATTATTGTTTGTGTGTGCAGACTGCTTGCACATGCTAAACACTAATATAATATATTTTTGGGAAATTGTATTGTATCGTAAGCTTTTGTGTTTTGAATTCTTTTTTCTTAATTTAAACTCTGCTGGTAATGACTCTTCGTGTCTCATGGGTTCCTACCAAAGCTAGTTTGAACGGTTGTTATCTGCAGGTCAGCCCCTTTGTCTAACACATTTAATTGCATGATAATGTTCTTTTTACCCCTGAGAACACAAAAGTATTTCTGTAGTGCGAATGTGTGGTTTGTCACCATCCATAATAAAATGGAACACTAGACACTACTGGCCACGCCCCGTTCATTAGACACTACTGGCCACGCCCCGTTTATTAGACACTACTGGCCACGCCCCGTTTATTAGACACTACTGGCCACGCCCCGTTTATTTGACGGCACTGGACACGCCCCATTCATTAGACGGTACTGACCACGCCCCCATTACTGGCCACGCCTCCTTCATTACCAGATGTTGCAGCGGTTGCTTATCTGCCTCTTTTCTTCAGTCCCATGGGCTTTGCTCCTCCTTTAGAGCTAAACTATGTCACATCCCCTCTGGCTCGACTCTAATGCGCCTGGAACATTAGCGCTGTGTACTACGTTTATCATCAATATAAATGAGGCGATTTGGAAATTGGGGCACTTCAACAAACAGATCAGCCAATGTCTGTGCAATCACATTGTATTACCCCTCCCCCCTCCCCCCTCCTCTCCTCCCTACCCATGTATTCTAATGCCATGATACTCTTTTCTTCCTCCATGTGTTTTTGTTGTTGTTGTTGTTGTTGTTGTTGTTGTTCTCCGATTAGAGTATTGCTCTTGGATAAGTAACATCAATTAGGCTTGAATGTTCTTTAAGGGTCAGAGTGACTTGACCCATGTTTGTTAAGCCTCATAGTATGGACTGTTCCATCTAGATGAACTGATGACAAAACTGATACTCTCCATCCCACCCAGGATGTAGTGTGGGGGAGCTTGATGCCACTTGAAAGTAATAAGATTACATTTATGTACATGGGCAAAAATGAGAACAAGACATCTGAAGAACCATGTCTGTGTCAGACAGCTCTATCATTCTAAACCTGGAGCAGGAGCCAGGCGTATCTTCTTTTCCCCAATTTGGATTTATTTTGGGAATCCCTTTATGATGTCATTGGCCCCTATGACTGGTGCACTGCATGCTGGGAAAAACCTCAGGGTGGAACTTCATTAAGCTTAATGTTTAGTCTGAGCACTGCTAGAAGACATGGTGGTTGGCATTTATTATTATCTTTTGCTAAAGGAATAAGTAGGCCAAAGGGATTCAAAGTATGCTTGCCTAATTTTCTAGCTGTAATCTAAAAATAAATATTGGTGCTAAATGCTGGTTTGGAGTTTTAAGAGAAAGACAAGAAAATTGGAGATAATGAGGTTAAGTGAAGCATTAAACGCTACTGTGTTGCCATGACTAAAGATGCTTTTTTATTTCGGAGAATGTTGCTGTTTTTCGAACGGCTAATTTATTAATGCTTCACCCCTTTATTCATACATAACAATTATTTTATTACCCGGCACTGCCCTTAGTAATCAGGATTTTGGTTTTCTTCCGTTTTTCTCCATTCGTCCGTCTTCCTCAGGTGTCACCACCGTGCTGACCATGACAACTCTGAGCATCAGTGCACGTAATTCCCTCCCTAAGGTGGCCTACGCCACAGCTATGGATTGGTTCATCGCTGTGTGCTACGCTTTCGTGTTTTCTGCCCTCATCGAGTTTGCTACGGTCAACTATTTCACCAAGCGCGGCTGGGCCTGGGACGGCAAGAGTGTGGTCAATGACAAGGTAATGAACTCCGGTAATTACCCTGCACTTCCTTCTATACATTAGCGCTAATATAATGATACGATCAAGTAACGTCGCGGACAGTTCATTACGTTAAAGAGTGATGTCAAGAGAGAGGTCATCAGATAATGCCACTGGTAATGTTCATGACCTGCAGCAATGCTTGGAGATCTAGAGCAATCGCGTTTGAAATCCTTATCATATTTATATATGTCTGTGGTCCGAATGAGGGGTGGATGTAGTTAGATGTAAGTGCTGAACAGTCTTTTTCAAGTTATTTCCAAAACTCATGGTCATTGTTAACGGTCCAGATTGATAAATAGGCAGACAGAGTAATTGTAGATGAATCCATAAGTGCAAACCTTGAACAAGCTTACAAAATGTACAGCTATAAAACTGTGAAATATGAGACCCAGCAAACCTAGGGAACCAGGATCTAGAGAACATAAGGAAGAATCACTAGTATAAACTCAAACGACTTCATAAATCCGGATCAGGAACAAAGACAGACAGGAAATTGGACATATTGGTGGAACTTAAACTTTGAAATATTTTGGATCTATTTAATTTTTGCATTTTTGACATGAGCAGTACTAAGGCTGTTTCCAGAGTTTAGACTATAATGTTCCAAAATTATTTTGGCAATTATTAACATCAAGTTGTAGGCTGGTGTTATATCATGGAGTCAAGGAGTTTCAGGGTGTGTTCAAACTTGGTAGCTTTGGTTTAATCAAAACAAACCCTGGTGGGATTTCTTTGTTGGTAGGGCCTATTAGAGCAAATGAAAACTGTGCCTTTCAAACTCTGGTGCGCACCAAAGAATCTGGCCGAGACCCCTTGAACTGGCCAATCTCGGGCCGCTTTCAAACAAACTGCCACCGTTTGTTTGAAGTACAGATCAAAGACACCAAATGTTCCAAACCCAGGAGGTCATGTCACAAGATGCGACCTTGAACACCACATGAGAGAACAGAGTGGTGGTAGCGAAAATAAGCGGAGAGCAAACGTGGAGCACTGAGAAGGTAAAATACCTCATTATCATTTGCTCCAACAAGCACATCTGGAAAAAATGCCTCAAAATGCAGTTCCTGTGGTATAGGAGTTCGTGTGTTATAGGAGTTCCTTGCACTGTTTTGCCTCCTTAATGCATTTTCCAGGTCTTCGTGAGTTTTCAAGTGGTACCACCCCATATACATGAGCCCCACAAAAACATTTAGCCCAGTATAGACCATTGTTCTAGTTTGGCTAGCATTATTATTGTGATTGTAAACAAATATATGTAAAAAAAAAAAAGAGAGAGAGAAAGAAAGAGGCGGTCAGTCAGGATGTGATCGTATCCATATGACTTTTCTTTACATCTTTTGGTTCAACGGTAAATCTGTCAGTCTGAATGTTAAGTGAATCAGGACTGAAAAGCAACAATGTATAACTTCCTGTTTTGTCTTGGGCCAAGGGAACCAAACTAATTAATGACGGATAATACAAATATTAACACAATTTTAGTTTTTTTAACATTTCCATTTTTGTTCCCAGTATGAATTTATTCCCAGTTTAGTTTAGGCATCAGGTCAGACCATTGGTAAAAAACTTTTAAGTTGCTAATCATGCAGTAAAATGATGCATTACATTTGCAAGCTTAAAATGAATCTACAGGCTCATCCAAGTAAATGACTAAAAAGAAACTTCACTTGATCTACCATTTACTCCAAAGCTTCCTGCTGCCCAACTATAAGGTGCCATGCCTGATACATTAGTGGGAGCTTAATTTCCAGTTTTAAATGACCTCTACATATAACTTAGTAGTAGAATCCAGTAGGCTCAACTCTGAAAATTACATTTCTCCTGGCGTGTTGTCAATCCTGTCTCCTTGTATTCAGCAAGACTAATTGAGATCCTATCTGGAGTGTTTCTTCTCCTCGATTTACATCAGCTTCTTGAGGATCTGACCGGCTCCTTCCTGTAACTGTCATTCAGTTTATGTAGGATCTATACAGTGAAGTCGTTGCTTATTCATGAGTCTTTTTTTTAAATCTAATAATACTAAGTAAATGTCACTCAGCCAAACAGAAGTGACAGCTTGAAATTTCAACTCTTTTTATAAATAATTAAAGGCTGTTGTATTTACTGTATTTAAATTCATTCTAGGACAACTTGAGCTAGGATAGGAAGCTTGTATTCTAAACTTATTAAATTATGCTGTTTCTAGTGTTTTTTTTATGTTACTAGCAGTATGTTTGAGAAGCAGTTGGGGTTTTTTTGGTTTTTTGAGGAGGCTGTTGGTTTTTTGGGGGTGGGTTGGTTGGTTTTAGCTCATCCTAGTCTTTTACTGTGTAACCTTCAGCCTGATCTAATATTAAACTTCATATTCCACACTGATCATTATGTATCACAAATCATCAGAGGCATTTCTAAAGCAATTATTAAATAAATTAGATCCGTGACATTAACGCCAATAAACAAGCATCCCTCTTTACGGCCATTGTGCATTTAAACTGCAACATTACCCTCTTCCTCCATGTCTGTTATTATTGTTATTGATGCTCCCATTGGCACATTCAAGAGAGATGGAAGGGAGAGGTGTGGCTAGCAGCCAGTGGGTATGTGCCCTTTTGTAAGACGCTTCAAAAGTGAATTTTCAATAGTGGGAATCCTTTTCCCTGTTCTGTTCTTCACCTAAATCATTACTTTGCACTGTGTGCTTCTCAATCCATATAATCCTTTCAATTGTTTATTGGCGGCTAAATCAGTTCCTTTTAGAAAAATTACCTGATTTAGAAGGTAAGGATCTTTTATTTTGTCGTTGTTTTTACAGAAGAAGGAAAAAGCATCTGTGATTAAGAAAAACAACGCATACGCAGTGGCTGTGGCCAACTACGCCCCCACTATTGCCAAGGACTCCGCCCTTCCCACCATTGCCAAGGGTGGTGTGGTGGAACCGAGCAAGGCCAAGACAGAGAGCAAGCCGGCGGAGAACAAGAAGACCTTCAACAGCGTGAGCAAGATCGACCGCATGTCTCGTATCATGTTCCCCGTGCTGTTTGGGACCTTCAACCTGGTTTACTGGGCCACCTACTTAAACAGAGAACCCGTTATCAAAGATATGGTCCCCTCTTACTAGGGAATGCTGTGCAGTAGCGCCGAAGACCAACCAATCAGGACTAAAGAGAAAGCCAAAACCATCCAGGGACTCCATGCGCTCGTTCACGTCCATGAGCAGTTTTTCGTTACCAAGGCCACCAAGCAGGGGATCGTTGCAGAGAGCCTCACTTTCTGTCTGTTCCCTTTTCTACACCCTTTTCTGCAGTGCTTTTAAAACAATGTTGGCCTTTGTAAATATGTATTTACGAATACACTTCTATGACTTTTACGTTTGTTTTTTTTCTCCCTTTCCTTATTTTTTCCCAACCTGGTTTGGCGTGTTTATATGAAGCTGTTCAGTGATTGTTTCCAGTGGTTTTGGGCTCTCCTGAAATCTTATGACCTTCTGACCTTTTGACCTTTTTCTGTGACCTAGACTAGCAGATTGTAGTGTACTGAACATGAGATTATTTTTTATTATTAATGATTTTGTCTCTGTTGTAAATGTTGCCTTTTTTGTAATGGTGCTTGTTTTTGACCACCGTTTATGTTCATTCGAGACCAGTAAGAGGTTATGGTATGAATTCACATTTTTGGTGAGGACCGATACAAACAGAAATGGAAACAAAGAAGTTGGAAGGCAGCAGGTGTGAACAGCTGCTCAAGTCCCACTCTTTTTGTGGGGGGTTAATCTAGTTTATTCATTTTAGTCTATTTCAATACATTACGAATGTAACAGCATATGCTCACTTAAACAAGCCTCAACAAGTCCACTGAACTTAATGCATTACAAGTAATAAGGTTCAGATCAGGCTTTTATTAGATTAAGGGCAGTATTAGCCTTAAGTGCACTCTGTTTATAACCCACGTCATGTAAATCCTTTTGGAAACAAATAAGGGTCTGACTCAAGGTTTATTTTCTGCCACAATGCGTAATTAGAACAATTCATTTGGCCAGAAAGAAGAAAAAACACGTTAACAGCAATGTAATCTACATACGGCTCTAATTGTGTGTATTTAATTGTTGATTTCTTTCTTAGTTTTTAAGTCCGATTGTATTATTTTATCTCATGGCTAGTAGTAATTTTACCCTGATAAAAGAGGGTTGATCGATTTAGCTATTGTTATGCTTGCATTTAACTTTATATTTTTAACTATTGTTATTTTAATTGTGCAACTGTGTTTTACTTCAGTGGCTTAATGTGGACCAAAACACCTACAAGTGCTTCACATGATGCATGTTTACCAGAATTGTTTACCCTCTAAAATGAAATTAAATATTTTTTATAATCCTTTATTTAGATCTGTGATATCATGCTGGACTATGTATTTGATTAGCGTTCCAACAGAAGTTAGAAAAAAAAAGCTTTTCAGATTAATTATAAACACTAAAGAGTTACAAAAATCTTTCTTCACAAAGAGTATTGTAGTTATAGCATTTTGCTACATTTCTAATGTAAAGGTTAAGGAAGGATTCACATAGTCAAGGCGTACTGCAGAATTAATTTAGCTGGAAGGAAAAATGACAACATTTTTTAGGATCAAAACTGAAATATGTTTGTTTGTTTGTTTGTTTATTTATCTCTATTTATTTTAGGTTTTTTCATCTATTTATTTATCTGTCTGCCTATCTATCTAATGGTCAAATGATTTTTTTTCTCCTATTTTATCTGAATTTCAGTTCGTCAAGTTCATACACATGAAGCTTTAGGGTTTGTCTTTTTTTTGTTATTTTTTAAATTAGCTTTAATAGTGTAAAAGATTCATGCATTATGGTTATGCAGAAACATGTCTGAGCAATAAAAAAGTGACTGTGTGAGATTTAACTTTGCATCGTTGACTGCAGCTGCATACATATGGAATGTAATAATGCTTTGTAAAAGAGCTCATTGAATTGTTTCATTTTTCTAGTAGATACACTTGGAAAATGTGTTCAAATAGGGAAATGTTTATTTACTGATTAAGGCTGGTGTGCTTAGAAAATGAGAGGTGAAGGAAGTGTTATCCATTCCCTTGGTTCTACATCTTCTGTGCTGAAACTGGGTTCCTGTACAATTCTTGAACTTCTGTTATTATTTTCCTGTTAATGACTTGCACCAGTAAATTGTATTATTCCTTCTAATGCACAAATTGTCACTTTCAGCCCACTCTTTTCAGGTGCCAGTATTCATATCCGTTGAGTTTGGACAGGTGTTCAAACTGATCTCAATTCTTCCTTCTATGCTGCTGGGTTTTACGTTATGTTCTAAATAGTAATATTTGCTCTCATTCTTGGTCCTGTTTCAAATGCTTCTTGCTAAATAAAGAGCAGAATACACTTAGTGACTTGTCTGAATCATTTGCATTGAAAATAATCACCGAGTTGGATCGGCCCACCCATCTATAGACAGGCAGAGCAAAATATCTATAACTATATATTGATCAGTAACAAATAACTCTGAGCTGGAAATCTGTAAAACTTGAGTCTTCCAAATGGACTGTCAGAACCATAATGGAGCAACATTCCAACCGTGTCAGAGACGTGTTGATATGTTGCTACAAGCAAGTCATCAGCTTATATAGTCAACTTGAATCGTGTATCAGTAGTATAACTACTGTGGAATAGCCTGCATCAAGCATTTCTGACTATATATGATATAATAATTACTATTGGGATACGTTTACAGAAGAGTAACTTTCCTGGAATTCATTAGGTAATGATACTGGTACAATGCAAAAATTATTCATTGACACTTAAGGTTGTGTTCTGCAGGGACAAACTTCATAGATATTATTTCCAATAGTGCTTCAAATTATATTTGAAAGAAATGATGTAGCAAACAGAAAGACACCCTGATTTTGTGTTGTGTGTTCCTGCTTTGGCCCTTAGATGGAAGGGAGTTAGGTCTGATTGCGCTCTTGCACTGAGGTATGACAGAGTTGTCCGGCCCATCCGAGCCAGGCTGACGTGCCTGTGATGGAGTTGTCTTATTAAAGATGGAACCCCGAAAATGGAGTTCTAAAAATGGCGGGAGAAGAATAGGTCGTTATCCTTGGCTAAGACATCGTCATCAGTCAGTGATAGGAGCACCAGCTGACAGAGCACGTCTACTTCAAATCAACTACACATCGTTTCATCTTCTTCCTCTGAGAGTCGCAGAGAGGGGAGACCAGAGAGGCTGAAGAGAAAAGTAAAATGGGCGACACTGTTTCCTCGGATGGATATATTTTAATTTACACTCAAATATGCACAAGTGTTGGAAACACTTTTTTTTGGTCCATAAATAAATCCATTTTTTTAAAGTTCACTGAATTTAAATGAATGCTTCTAATTTAGTAAGACAAATGGGTAAGCAGACATTTGTATAAAGGATCGTTTATTTTGTTAGCTTTATTGGTCATATTGCCTATTTTTGGATTTTCTATAATAAACAATGTGTTTCACAAATCTTCCTTTTCCCGACGGCAGTAACGCTGGGAGAAACTGTGGGGCTATGGAGTTAGCTCTCTCTTCTGGGAAAAGGGGAATGCGATTCAGCGGCAAGTCTGGACATTTCTTTTATCAAATCAAACATCCACGGGGCCGTGATCACACAGAATTTTCAGCCTGCTTACTTCACACGTGGGGCGGACAGTCAGTCATTTAGCTTTTTACACTTCAGGAATGACAGCAGGGCGAAAACAGACACCATGGTGGAACTCGTGAGAATTAATTTTTCTCCCAGTTAATTGAAAAGAAAATAGGTCTAGTTAAAACGCTAAAAGACAATGTTTAAGTGCTGAAGCCAAAACCTGGGGCACTGACGTGTAATTGGTAATACCGATATGCCACACGTGGCTTTAGGGTGACATGAATCTAAGATTAGTGTGTGGAAATAAATATTACTTGTTGACTTCTCTAACATTTTTGAACATCATCACAGATTATTGGTTCAGCCATGTTTGAAAATATTCAGATACTATGATCGTGCAGTTGGAGAATTAGCCTACATTAACTGACGTAAACGTTGTTGCTTTTCGTTTGTTTGTTTTGCATTAAATGTCAAGTATGTTCCTGAATTATAAATCACTCCAGCTTGTTTATCTCCCAGTGTCAGAAAAGAATGCCTCAGAGATTCTTCTTCCTCAAACCACAAGGATCCATTTTTAAATGGGCTAGGGATTACCAGGAGATTATTATACCTTTACTATATAAAACCAAGCAAGGCCGGTTTGGCCTTATTAGCATGCTAAGTGGACAGATCCTTTCACGGCATAAACTCTGGATACGCGCAGATGGTCGCTTCAGGTGGACTATTTTTAACGCATTTCAGCTAACATCTAATAAAGTGAGGACTCGTGTTCTCGCATTACTGCAAACTCATTACATCGATGAGTAGGCACAGCGGAGGCTCGGCGCAGGCGTTAGCATTAGCCCGCAGAGGGCTGTCGTAAACAGATTGCTGTTTGGAGCATCAGCTGGTGCCGGGAAACGGGGGAGTTGATTTCCATGGGTCTGACGGATGCCAAGCAGTACATAACAGATTCTCCTGCCTGGCTTCTAACGGAACTTAAACTTTGCTTCTAGCCAGTTGTCTGAATTTCTGGTAACAAAGCAATTGTTTGGCAAGTTAGTTCATTTTCTGATAATTGGTTCAGTTTTTGTTTGTTTGAGTTTAGATTGATCAATGCTGCATAATTCTTTTGGAAGTACACATTTAAAAACATGCATATGGGTTCACCCATGTTTCCAGCCCTATTTGACTCATGCAAATAGGGTAGTTTACTATTTCAGGCAATGACCACGATATAGTCAACATTGGATGAGACCTGCCTGTTACTACACAAATTTACTGTCATCCTACCTACTGAATATTCATGTGTCCGTTTTATTTTGTTGATTTTATCGGAAAGTACTGTATTACTGCTTCTAGATACTGCTCATTCAAGCACGATAATTAAAATGCAGCCAGATTAATGTGTCACAGTTTATTTGTCTTAAACTCCATGATTAGTTTGTCATTTCTCAGCAGTCTCCACTAAAATGACGAGCTTGAACAGTTGATGATAATTGTGCCTGTCATATGATTATTTATTTTTGGAAGCTCTAAGATGTGATCAAAGAAATGTCATCAGCAAATAGGCGGTGCTGTAGCAACCGAGTTATTTATGTCTGAAGTATAAAAGTTTATGGCATTTTGTTTATTGTGGTAAGGTCAACCGAATATTAATGCAGCTGTCATGTTAAAAGGCCTTTTCCTGTACAGTTTCATGACAATCTGTCATGACAAATTGTTAAGTTTGGAAATTCATGAAGTCTGGTTCTAAAATTCATGAAGTCAGGTTCTAAACAGACATGTGTCAACCTGGGTTGACTCAGGATTAAAAAATTATCAGATAAACAAAATAAACATTCAAATATAAAAGGCTTTGTTTATCATCTCTTTACTCGTAAATCAGCTCTCACCAAGTTAGATCCAGATTACAAAGTCAGTATCAACCTTTGTGCAGAAACGTTTAGTGTGCTCAGTTTAATTCAGTTCTGTTTAGTTTTTTTTGTTTTACACATATGTGCAATTTAGTTAAAAGTATAAATGAAAGAGTGAAATGCAGTGTGAAAAAAACATATCTTACTAGTATTAACTTCAAATTCTTATGTTAGTTAGATGTGGAATGTATTTGTTACAGTAATACCAGAAGCTTCCAGCACTACCACACTCCAGTGTATACTCTCTGTCAAGTTAGTCTGTGGAAATTATTCATACCACTTTCAAAAATGTTTTAATGGTGCTTGATCATAAAACCTGCTACACTTGTTGTCTGAAGTCAGCATCCACCTGGAATAACGTTCTGAATGATCTAGTTAAGAGGTTAACAAGAGGTTGTGGTTTAAATCTCTCCAGATTTCTGTTAATGTCCATGACATTATGGGTTTGTGTGCATTAATCCTTGTATCTAGCTAGTGGACTGAGGCTATTTCTTTGTAAATGCATAAGGGCTGATCAGGGACATATTTCACATTTGCTTTTCCCTATTAGGAGCCACTGCAAGCAAACTTGGAATGAACAGCTTCATTTACTTAATAATCTTAAGGCTGGATAAGGTGAACTAGGGTCCAGTATAAGACAATCAAACAATCAAAGTATAAGAATCACTGTTATATATTTGGAACAAAAGACTTTTACATGACTTTTTATGTTGTTGTACGATTTGGGATGGATCCTTTTCAGCATAAAAACCTTGTCTACTTCCTGTCTACTTGCCTACTGGAGGGTTTTTAAGGGTTCTTGCACTGTGAAGCACCAAACCATATCAAACACAATGTGCATGTAATGATATGTATGTTTAAACTCAGTAACCACATGCTATGCATTCATGTTACATCAAAGAACTCCAGGTTTGAACATCTCAGCAACGTTGAGATGTGTCGAGGTGGGGCTGCAAACAATTTGCTAAAAACTGCACCATCATTTTCTTCATCAAGTAAAGAATTGAAATAAGATTATTTCAAACAGGATGTGTAAAATCATAACTAGAATATGAATGATATTGATACTGCAACTATCTGTAGATGATGGTCACACAGCTAGAAGTGATGTAGGCCAAATTATAAAGAAAAATGTAAAAATGGATATATTCACAGTATATTTATAAACTTGAACACAGCCCATTTCCAGAATTTCGGGTTTGTATTTTAAGAACAAGCTTGTTTGTGAGTTTTAGGAACATTTGAGTGCTAGTTGGTATTATGTTTTGATAACCCTTTACAGAAACAGCAAAAAGAGCTTTCTTTCCATAGTGTACGGAAAGGATTCTGGAGATGTTTTCCTTTTTAAACAGTCTATAAGCAAGATGACTTGACCCCCTTTCTCCACTTGTAGAATGGACACATTCTTTTGGTTGTAAGTGATATAATCAAGGTGAACTGTGTATAAATGCTTGAGTTTTCACAGGGACTGGTTAAAGAGACTACACTCAGCACAGTGTAGATTGGGTTCCTGTATTTACTCAGCTGGCATAATGAAAAACAAAAGTGACAACCACTGAGAGGTCGAAAATTGGATTGAAAGTGCCAGCCAAGGTGAGCTGATCACTCCAAAATGTTCTCCATCTAAATGCAGCATCATTTGGTCTGTGTCTGTCCGCAGAGCTGTCAGCCGCTAGGACAACTCCCCGAGGATGTTTACCAATCAGTCCTACCCCACAGTGCCTCAGGAGACTATACACCAGGAGAAAATCCAAACGAGAAAGCAAAAGAGCACCTGGAAGAAGCTATTTCACATTTGTCCCAGTTCCGCATTGCCTCTTGCGCATTTGCCAAAAGAGAGTGTATGCCCCCATGCAGGGAAGACACTGGGACAGCAAGACTCTCTGACAACAAGATTATGGCTACTCCTCTTTGATCAAAACCATCTATTTGGGAACATGTTACAGTTCTGCTGGGATTGCCTCTTGCTAAAATGTCCTCATAACTATAATTGTATCAAAAAAGCTTGTACTTGTGTTGCACAAAACGATTCATTCTGGCGAGTCCCTCACTTTGAGTGTAACCCTTGGGGTGTATTGTTGAGGTTTTGTGAGACACTAGATTTGTTTCTGGTGAATGATTTGGAAGCTGGCATAGTGTTCCTCGCTGGGGACACCTGATTGGTCGATCATTATGACCTGGGCAGTTCTGGCATGGGAAGTTGTCCCACTCTTGCTGTTTGCCTACATTGTTAGTGATGTCTTGCAGGGGAGAAAGTGTCAAGTTCGCAGAATATTTGATAGGCTCTCAGGTTTGTAATCCCGACACGTCACCTCAGATTCTTTTGATTCATCTTTGGGCTCAGCGCTGACAGGAAATTGACTTTCACTTTTTCACTTTTTTCTTCTGCCACCCTCTTCTTTGTTTCTTTATCTTTTTGAATACCTTGGCTTGCCTTAGTCTCTCTCTTCTCTCTTCTCTGTTTCTCTGTTATTAATACAGTAATTTGTTCCATCTCATCAGAGTTATGTAATGTAGGCCTGCTCAGTGGCAGATTCTTTTATAGTGTGCATGTGTGTTCATGACAAAATAAGAGTTTTAAGTAGCATCTGCTTTAGCTCAGGCTTCTGAAGGAACCTTTTTTTAAAAAAAAAATCCTGAACATGCCTTTATAGTGGTATTCTTTTGATTTACTGTTGGAGCCCAAAAATGAATAACCCCACACATCACTCTGTGAATCCAAAGCACATCTGTATGGTTGTGATCTCTGCTGCACAGACCACCATCTATGCTGCTGGGCTATTGTGCACCTATAGTACTATCATACAGCTAATTGAACAATTTAGGATCCCACAGCGCAAATGTGAGACCATTAGTCTGGAATGAATGATACATTACATTTTGCTACGATCTATGGGTAGGGGAAACACTGATGCAGCAAATAGATCTATTAGTGTTTCCATTAAAGGTCATTTTCAAACATATAGCCAGTATCTGGAGTAAGCTCTTAAGGTACTAATTGACTCCAGAAGAAGACTCACGTCATATATTATGGCTAGTGTTTTCTGTAGACTTTTTAATGTAACCAAATACTCTGAAGAGGTGAGCAAGATGTTCACATATGTTCATGCAAAAGTTCTAGTGACAGCGTTCGCCTTCTCAGCATACAGACACAAACATACTTATCGATGTACAGTGTGTTTTCATTCCTGTCAGAAAAAGCTCATGCAATTCAGTCAAAGAAGGAACAAATAAGTGCTCACTGAAAGGGAAGAATTCTCTCCCAGAGGTAAAATGGGATGAGGTTCAGAAGAGCTTCAGGAAATCCTGCCAAAAGCTGCTGCATTAAAGATCTCCTTAACAGATCATTCCAGCACTACACGGCAAGCCTCGGACTTCCCGTTGCCGGCAGACTTCTGCTTTGACCGGGCCACATGCAGACATCTTTTCTGCACTCTCTCCTAGAAACTCGCATATTGTGATTTTTGCTCATTCGCTGTAGGCGTGGAGCTTTTGTGGTTTGATGGCTTTAGAGAAAACGTTCCACCACGTTCACATTGTTTTCAGCTCAGTCAAGCCTGATCAGAGTGAGTTGGACGGTCTCCCCGCCTCTGGGCCTCCCTGCCTTCAGCGTCTGGATGTTACATGCACCTTCACTTCAGGGCCTGACGAATGGGCCCTGTAGGATGAGGTTGTTGGTCAGGTCAGCAAAAAATAAACCCTAGATGATGTGCTTTTCCCCATAATCACTCAGGTGCTGGTGAGCTGAAAGGCTATTTATGTTGTTCAGGTGTAGATGTTTTTAGGCAGTGGAAATGATGGAGTAAGAGATGACAGGTATCATGGAGGGCTGTATAAGTGATGCTGGCAGTACTGTGCCCTGTGTACTTCACAGTCCACTTATCTGAGCATATTTACCTCTAATAGAAATCACACTGATGCACTGAGTACTGTGCAAAAGTCTTAGCCTACCATTAGATTTATTGTTATAGCAACGTATAATCACCCTGTATCCCAGTCTTTTTATTAATATACAGAAAATGCACAAAAACACACTTTTTAAAGTGTCTTTCTGCAGGCAAAAGATAATATTTAGTTTGAATTGCCTTAGCACTAAGCACATATTTTGGGGAGACTGTCCTGAAGTTTGAGGAAGTAATCTTCTGGTAAATTAAAAGAGGCATTAGGAGACCTTAAGAGAGACAGGTTTCTACTATTCCTCTGTCTAACACACACATACATACAAATGTATCTCATAAACAAAGCTATAAGCACATACATTACTGTATGAATGCAGTAAAGCACACACACACACCTAACCATAAGTACACCCTATACTGTAGCATATGTAGTAACGCTCAGTAACTTTCTGCTCAAAAGAAACTGGTGAATTAGATTTAATTGCACCACCATTAGAAATTAAACCAAAGAACAGTGTTGCTATGGAAGTTGATATAAATTTAGCAGAGTTCAATAACGTAACAACCTTTAGGTCAAACATTAATCCACACACTATTTCTAGAATTTATGAATTGTGAATTGTTCACTGCTATGTGAAAAACTGATCGACAGATGTTTTCAACAAAAGTGCCTGGTTTTAAGGTAACTTAACTTAAATTGTTGTCCAGTGAGAAGCTTTCAGGAGATGCCGACATACTAATAATACTTAATTAACTATAAAGTGAATTGTGACTGTTATGCTAGTCTAGAGTATATAATAGAGTACTGTAGAGTATTAATAGCCCACAAAAAAATACATGGCTCTGGACGTTCTGCAATGCTAAACATTTCATGTCTACTTTTCCTAGTTCCTCTTTTATGCCATGTTCTGTTTGGCTTTGTGTCTGCTTTTAGCGTTATCCGTGTTCGGCATATACAGTGTCGAATATTTATTCCTGGTTGTCAGGGTGGAAAGCTCTTCACACACTTGTGCCTGAACAAACCTGTGCTTTTGTAGTCCTCCCACTGTAACAAAATGTCAATTGCACTCTTTCAGTTATTGTAACATCTAGTCCCAAACATCCCCTGCATTGTTTTACAGTCACAAGATCAAATTACATGAATATCACATCTGCACAGTACTCAGATATTTCCCCTTTATTCTCCCCTCAAGTTTGTTCTTTTTTTCTATACTTCGATTCTATCCGAGTAAAAGCCTTTAAATCCTACATGCTTATAAATGTTGATCCATTATCATGCAGCTGAGTTACTTGGTAAATGACGAATGCACTCATCATGTCTGTCCTCCTTGTTGAACTATACAATGAAGTACACAGAACATTTTCATTCCTTACAACATTTTAAAAATTGGCTTTGCCGGTTTTGACAGGGTACACACTGTTAATTACTAGCCATTTTGACAGGGTACACACTATTAAATAGTTCTCGTTTTGACAGAGTACACACTGTTAATTAGTACCTGTTCAGTAACCAAAGTGCAGCACAATGAGAAATGTAGGGCAAATCTGTAACTTTTTAACAACAATGTTACACCGCACAAACTTCTTCTGTAGTACCTGTACTGTAGTACCTATGCAAAGCTGTTACATCATACAAACTTCTTCTGTAGTACCTATACTGTATTCTGTAGTACATATACTGTAGTACCTATGCAAAGCTATGTTACATCGCACAAAAGTCTTCTGTAGTACCTATACTGTATTCTGTAGTACCTATACTGTATTCTTTAGTACCTAAACTGTATTCTGTAGTACATATACTGTAGTACCTATACAAGCTGTTACATCGCACAAACGTCTTCTGTAGTACCTATACTGTATTCTGTATTCTGTAGTACCTATACTGTATTCTGTAGTACCTATACTGTATTCTGTATTCTGTAGTACCTATACTGTATTCTTTAGTACCTATACTGTAGTACCTATACTGTATTCTGTAGTACCTATACTGTATTCTGTAGTACCTATACTGTATTCTTTAGTACCTATACTGTAGTACCTATACTGTATTCTGTAGTACCTATA
>JAOXYF010000010.1:14002458-14028761 GCA_028565775.1 Sternarchorhynchus goeldii
TAGTACCTATACTGTAGTACCTATACTGTATTCTGTAGTACCTATACTGTAGTACCTATACTGTATTCTGTAGTACCTATACTGTAGTACCTATACTGTATTCTGTAGTACCTATACTGTAGTACCTATATGAGCTATGTTACATCACACAAACTTCTCCTCCTTCTCCTTTTTTGTGGAAGATTTTAAGGAGCATTTTTCTCCTTTTCTCAGATTCTGAAATGAAAGCTGAAGGCAAAAATAGTCTGTAAATAGTTTCCTTGGTAACAGTAGAAAGGGGGATATTCTAGTTTGAAGAGCTAAAGCTTTCCATGGCGGCAGAAAAGCTAATAACAGGAACAATATGAAAAGGAGGGTGGTACTTTTAAAACATCCCATTCTAAATTGCATTTTTCCATCTTAACAATTGGAACAATTGCAGTTGGACTAGTGGTGGGCCAAGCACTAGTGTGGCTTTTAGAGACCAGGAATTGTCAAAGACAAACGGTTTAAAAAGCAAATTAGCCACGGTCAAAATGGAAACTACTTAGTTGCTGTTGCTAGGAAACGTGGCAGCAAACTGTTTTTCAAGCGTATTTTTGGAATACAACAGTGTCATTCTTAGGAAGACTAGCATTAGATTCTAATACTTGCGTGGGATGCAGGAGAGTCTGGGAAAAGATATTCACACAATTGGATGACATTGCTTGACAGCAGCTTATTAAAGTCCATTTCACAAGTTGGTGGGCACTCAAATTAGTAAAGTTGTTACCATCACAAAATGGGCTTTAGTTGAACAGGTGTTACGTAATGGACAAGGAACAGCCTCCTAGAAAATGTATGAGATCACTGTAAGTGTTTAAAAAGTCAAGAATAAGGTATCTTTTGTGTGTGGAACACTGCATACACGTTAGCAAGGAAAATTATTATCAACTGTCAGCTCTTTGACTAATAGTTGCATTACTTAGGCAAATAATTAACATGTCTAGGCTTTATGTCTAGGCTAAAGTCATATAGTCTACTAAATTTTTTAGTGGAAAGACAAAGTTGGGTCTTTATTTATTAATGCGTCTGTTGTAGAGTTTTTTCCTTAGAGAAAAGTGCACTAAAATTCAGCTCAGCACACAAGCCATTAAAAAGCAGTGAGCGTATCTGAGAGCCTCTGTGAATGCATAAAATCTCCTCACTCAGGTCACCACTCCCACCTCCACTGTCATTATCTCTATCATCAAAGCCATGTGCTTCTTTCTCTCTGCCTCTTGTCTGTATCGAGTGACATCACAGGCAAGAGCATTAGAGGGGGACAAGGCAGCCAAGTGTTTGGTCTTAGCATCTGGGTGCGGTACGGCAGGGGGCGCACCATATGGACTCCGATCAGAGTGACCTGCCAGGGCAGATGGTCTCAGCCCACTGCCATGGGTACCGGGGAAACAGGATTCGCCGTGCCCACGGGCCCTGGCCGTGCCAGGGAAAGGTGTCTGGTTTGATCCAACTCCGCATCAAATTCGAGTGCTTAAGCCGTTTTATGGGATGGATGTTGCCGGAAAAGGAAAAGCAATGTGTCAGTGTTGGTTCGTAGGGGTCGTGTGCTGAAGTGCTGAAAGCTGTGTGGTAAAAATGTATCATAGGTTTATTGCTATAGATTTTTATTTTATTGGCATAATATTGCAAAAGTGTTCAGTATTTAGTACTGCAGGTGTCCTGAAACAGAGAAAATGATTGGGGGGGGTGCACAGTTTCATTCTTTTCTTTCTTCAGTGTGCTCTGAAGTGTTATGAAAGCAGTTTTTAGTAAACTTGGTGTTAAGAAAAGCTTGTCATCATACTGACAAGCCTGGTGGTTGCCATACCAACAGCACTCAAGCACTGGTGTTTCCATACTGGAAGACATCCAGACTGAAAGAAATGCTCAAGGGTTAGAACCCAAGAATGACCAGTTCTCAGTAAGCAATATAATCGATATTTTTGATTCAGTCATGAGAGAACGCACTCCTGATTCTGCTGTTGTCCTTGTAGGCTGAAGAGCGAACATTCACAGCCAAACCGGTAGTTTATGATCTGGCCTGGAAAACACTGATACAGAAACAATCATATTATCAGTCATTTCTCAGTAAATGTGTATGTTCAATGTCATTTAGGTTCAACACCAGTATTACAATGAGACTGTTATGGTCTGGAGTTTAATCCATGCTCTTTAAGCACTGAAATAACATTTATCACACCTGGTTCCAAAGTAGGAGCTGCTCCTCTCTAGACCATAGAGTTAGCATGCAATCAGTGCCATAAGCTCTGGCAAAGTCTTCCTGTGCTCTGACCCCAATGAACAGATGAATTGGGAGGCCTTGGAGGAGGCAGGGGGGTGAAGGGGTCTGGAGATGTGCCGGTCAGCTGAACGGCTCTGGGCAGAGCAGCACAGAGCAGCTGCTCGCAGCATGGTTGAGGGAGTCCCGCCTCTCTTGCTTTAGACCTTTCAGTCCTGCCCAGACAAAACAGCAGGAGAACTCCCTTGAGCACCAGTCCAAAAGAGGGAAAGGTTGGTGATGTGCCTGCACACACACACACACACACACACACATGCACAAACACATACACATACATCCACGCACGAAAATAAATGCACACACGTATACACTTACAATCAGACATATGCTCACATGTATACACACAGACAGACACACACACATCCCACATGTACATGAGGACAACACACACATGCAGAATTCCTGGTGTTCTCGGAGGACGATTGTTCACCCTTGTGACAGCTAATAAGCATGCAAATAAAACACAGATTTAGCTGTCGCAAGCCAGACATCCCTAAGTTATCACCATCCTGTCAAACAGAGGGGGATGTGAAAAATGGCTGATATGATTGAGTTGAAGTATAGAATAAACGCCACTGGGAGAGCCAGTGTGTGGAAACCACACATACACACACACTCAAACACACACACACACAAGGATACAAAAACACACACCTAATCTACTAACTGGGGTAGAAGCAAGATTGCTATTGCTCTTCCACCACCTGTCAGTGTGTGGAATTGGCTGGATTAGTTTATGGGGTCTGGTTGGCAGCAGTCAGATAGAATCAGTATGTTCCTCTTGGGGAAGCAAATCAGGAGAGAGAGACATTTAGGCTTCATCTGTCTCTAATAAGCATAAGTTATGCCTTCTGGAGCCCAGTGGACAAGAACTGTAATACAGCAAGTAAAACAGATCATTTTCATAAGTGTAATACTTTCCTAGTATGGTTACAAATTTTCCATGATGTTATTACATGTTTAGTATAATGTTAGTGAGCAACACCCTCATATCATCACCATTACAGTATTGTATACTCAGTAACACTGCGTAACACTGCATCAGTGTGTTCTTACACAAGAGTGTTCATTACATAAGTATTCGTGTCTTCTGCCCGCCATAACATAATCAAAACTGGCTACCAAACCTATATAAATCATACAAATTATAATGAATTACCAAATGCATCAATATTTCAACTACACATGTCTTTTTCTCTTTTTTTTACCTTTTTTTTAAAGAAGCCATTTATTTTGTCATGTACAGAAGAATGTCCCGTTTGCTGAGATTTTTCACTCTCTTTTAGACCTTTTATTCAAAGCCAAGGTCATTTCAACATCCAGCGAAAGCACAGGTCAGATGTTCCTTAAATAGCTTCACTTAACAGATAAAGAACATACAACTCAAGGAACTGTTCAAGCCGCCTCTTCTTGTCTGTTCTTACCTGCTATAATTAGAACTGTTCCGGAATGCATGATAAATATCTTCCAGGTTTAAAACTTTCAGGCCTCTTCTGATCAAAGAAAAGGTAGCCTTACCTCTATCTGTCGGGGGAACATTGCAGTCCAAGGAATCTTACCTCTTTATTTGTCCAGTTTGTGACAGCTGAGAGTTGTCTGTTGCAGCTGGATTAAAAACAAAAATCACCTTTATTGTCGAGTGACGTGTCGAGGTAAATCATGTGTCTGTTTTGGTTTTGTTTGTAGATAGATAATCAAGCGAGTAAACAGAAAACACTGGACAGTAATCAGAGAACACTGGCAGTGTTTGCCAGTAGACGTGATTGCATTACAGTGCAGGGCCCTGGAACAGCACTTAAACACTTGAGAGAAGAAAAAACAGGGAGAGAGAGAGAGAGGGAGAGAGAGAGAAATGGCCCTATGCATTCATGCCCAATCTGCATATGTGTGTGTGTGTGTGTGTGTGTGTGTGTGTGTGTGTGTGTGTGTGTGTTCATCCCTAAGAAGTATCCTATGCTGAAGGGCCACTTTCAAATTCATTACTTTTTTTATACTGTACAAAAGTACTGCAATAATTCAAAGTAAAAGCAAGAGACGGTTTATATGTTTGTTTGTTTATCTTTGAGAAGAGGAACACCTTTAACTGTCCTGAAGACCCATCAGGCTGCCATTGGTTTTGTAACTTTCCAGAGAGACACAGACAGTCACTGCTTTTTTTCCTGCATGAGTACACCATAATGACTGGCCAAGAGGACTTTGTTGTAGGCATGTCTCAGAGTGTAGCCTAAGTTGCTAACCAGTACATAAGGGCCTCATATTTTGCTCCTCAGGGACTGCTTCATCAATAAATTGTTACAAAAATGTCAGCACATGCTTCATTATTAAGAAAACGTTTGTGTATTTCATATACACCTTTAAATACAGTTTTTTCCATTTCATGGGTCTGTATTTTCACCACTGCTACACCCCCACACAGTGTTTCTATTCTTCCTCCAGGTTCACTAGAGAGACTAGCAGCAGGGTTCTGAGAGATCTGTGTTTTTCTACAATTACCATCTGGAACTATAAACCCACTTTAGATATTCCTGTGTAAAGATTTGCTTGGTAGAAATCCCAAACTAGATTAATATGTGCATACATCACATTTTAGATAGAATCGGTCTTGAAATCTAGTAAACATGAGGTATTTACCAGAATGTTGAAAGATTTTTTTAGATCCTTTTCCACCAGAACATATTTTTTAGCAGCTATTTACTGTTAATTTAGGTCCCAAAAACCTTTATCTCTCTTTCACTTTGACCTAGCACAAATGTACCACGTAAACCGCCTGCAATAGATGAGTGCATTCCAGTTTCATACAGAGCCGAACATCCCGGAGACAAATCCTCGGCTATGGGAAGCACTGATTGGCACACCAATTATCACAGCACTTCTGATTCGCTCCCCGATCTCCAATCATCTCTGCCGGTGTGCCTGGAACGATTCATCCCGATTGCATTAAGAGAGTCTAAAGAGACACAAAGGGCCTTTCGTACTGGCACTGGCGTTTAGTGCTTACTGTAGTTTGGGGCTTGGAAAACTGCGCCACATGCTGGGCAGGAGACCTGCTTGTTGAACTTAATACCTTCTGGCCAAAGTTTCAACCGTCATACAAAAGGTTCATCAGCAGCTCTGCTATTTAAACTGTCAGACTGGATTTAGCGATGTCTGAGTGTTTGGCTGGCAGGGATTTGTTTGCTAAATCAATTAGGGTTATTAGCTGAAGTCTGATGTATGTATTTGACTCCACATCTCTTCTCCCCAAGGCAATACCTGCCTGTAAGAGTGATCTGATCTCTTAGAAGAAGTAAAGAGGGGGCAGAGGTGGAAGTGAGGAGTTTCACTACCAGTCTCACCATGGGGATCCAGACACTTAACGACATGTGATGAGAAGGGGAACACAGCTTCAATAAGTCATGATGTACAGAAATGTACAAAGAAGACATCTTTATTTCAACATGTATGCTAATAATTATAATAATGTAATTAATGTAAGCAAAGAGGCCCAAGCTTCCCTTCCCCTCGACGACTTACTCCTCCTTGCCACCTCCTCCAGCTCCTCTGGGGGAATACTAAGGCACTCCCAGGACAGTCAAGAGATGTGATCTCTCCAACGTGTCCTGGGTCTTCCCAGGGGGCTCCTGCCCTTTGTACATGCCTGGAGCACTCCCCTGGGGAGGCGTCCAGAGGGCATCTGGACCACCACTTCAGCTGGCTCCTCTCAATGCAAAGGCCCCCTATCTCTAAGGAAGAGTCTGGCCACTCAGAGGAGTAAGCTCATTTCGACTGCTTGAATTCGCGATCTTGTACTTTTTGTCACTACCCAGAGCTCGTGGCCACAGGACCATGTTTCATGTGAATATGTCATTACATTTTCAGTTGAGCCAAAATACTGTCAGAATACAATTCAAAGACATCAGCCAAAAATATCCTGAAAGAAAAACTGCAACTTTTAAGATTCTCTGGAGTACCATCAAATGAATATTACAAAATTTCCTCAGACAACCATCTGGACTCATTCAGTGGATTTCCTTGACAATTCTGTGTTCACCTATAAAACTGAAAAGGTGGGGAAAACCATCACCAAGTCATATATGTATGTATATGTGGGTGTAAGTGATGTATAGTTATATAGATTTGTGTGAATAACTATACTGGGGGGTGGGTGTAGGGGGTAGTTAAGTTGAGCAACTTAACTCATCTTACCTAGTTTGCCTGTGAAAAGAATGCTGTCTATTTCCCTGCAGTGAGTTAGTTCACTGATGCTCACAGCAGCCTATATTTAATTTCTGATAGGTATTGTCTTTTTATTCCCCCTCTCAACTCATTTATAATGATCAAACTAACCTTTTAAAGTGCGTCACAGAAGAATTAGTAATACTTACGCACACTCGCACGGACATGAAACGGTTTGAGAAACCTTACATTAGTCACGGACAAAATTACATCACTCCATAATGTGAACTCAACACTGGCTCTAAACATTCTTCATGTGAACGCAGTGTTGTACATACAGTGCAGAGAGAAACTGACAGACATGGACAGCCTTAGAGAGCTTTTACAAATGTACATATCGCCTGACAGGCATCATGCATCATAGCTGGGTGGAGATATTTCATTTGATTTCTTATCTAGGCAATTTTCAGTGGGACCTACTTAGCTAGCAGGCCCATGAGTGGGCTGCCATGTTGCCATGGTAATGATGTTTTTCCTCCACTCTTCTGGTGACTGATTTGTGTGAAGGGTGACACCACGTGGAGAACGATGACATAGACAACTGAGAACCACTTTACTCTTTTAACGACTCTTTAAACAAATCAGTTAAATTTAGAATTAGGAAAGACGGACCTGGACGTTTAATTGTTGTATATTTTCCTGCTACTGGTATTGGGGTGGTATGAACGTCTACAGGATAGAATTTTACATTTCACACTCCATTACAGTAGGTGGCGACGATGCTTTGCTGATGGTTTACGAGTCAGCTCATGTACCAAAGAAGTAGACGGAACCTTTCACCTAACATCTAACATGGCGACTACCTGTGACACATGAATGTGAATTTAATTCGCCGGCTACCTATGAATGGTTGAATAGTTTGTCAGCTAATCTCATCGAAGAATGGGGATAGTATTTGCACCATTCTGGTGATGACATTTCTTTCATATTTCATATATTTTCATACTTTTAATAGAAATACGTGTTCCAGTTAGCGCAGGTACAACCTTAAACCAGTGGCCATGCAACTTTTACTGAGACCGCTTAGCAGTGTGTTGTCATTTGTTGGGCGCTTCGGTGATGTTAAGATATGCCGAATTAAGAGAAGGACTCAGGGCTACACGAAGACGTGTACTCTGATAAGACACAGATGGATGAAGACTGTTTGTGAGCCTACTCTCTGCGCGACTGCGAGAGGCTTCGCCTCCTCAGCTGAGAAGGTAAACAATCCACGTTGGTGCCTTCAGACCTTAACCGGTACGGCTTGCGAAGATTCCGCAGCGTTCAAACGGGTGAATATGTACCTGTGGCCCACTTTAAATTCTTTGTTCTCACAGAAATCGCTGGTTTGGTTTCTTTTTTCTATATTTATTTTCAGCTGCAGAATATTGATATGTCAAAGTTTCCTGTGGACAGAATAAGAAATTTCAGCATAATTGCTCATATTGACCATGGGAAAAGCACCTTGGCTGACAGACTATTGGAGATTACAGGTGTGTGATGTCATTAGCTGTAGGCAACATAAAAATAAAGCTTGAGGATTTCTCTGTGAGAAACTGAAACATTCAGACATCTCCTAAAGGAGTGAGTGAGTCACTGTATCATAATGTCCTTTGTGTTTTTCACTTTGTGCAGGAGCTATTGCAAAAACTGAGCGTAATAAGCAGGTTCTGGATAAACTCCAAGTGGAGAGAGATAGAGGAATCACAGTAAAGGCCCAGACTGCTTCACTATTTTATCAGCAGGAAGGACAAACTTATTTGCTCAATCTCATAGACACACCGGTCAGTATTAAAGGAAGAAAAAAACAATGTTCATATTAATCATGCAGTTAATATTATTAATTGTATAGTTTAAAGTTGTAATTATAGATAATTACTGATTACTTGGGGTTTGGACTGTGAGAATCTTGCAGTAAAAAAATAATTACAGTTCTGATTATTTACTGAGTGCATTCATATCCTCATCTTCAAAATGTATAAATTTGCCATAAACATGCATAAGGTCTTTAAGGCCTGTATGGAACTTGCTCTGGTCTTGTCCTAAGGGCCATGTTGACTTCAGCTATGAGGTGTCACGCTCTTTATCAGCCTGCCAAGGAGTTCTGCTCATAGTGGATGCAAATCAGGTAAAGTCCTTGTAAAATGTGTTGAATTATACCAATAAATGTTCAGTTGAATATAGTAAACACTGAAAAAGGCAAATTTGGGATTGTGCTGTTTGAATTATTTGTAGAGGATGTTGGGGTTTCTTTTTTCTTTCTTTCATTTATTCTATTTGTTTGTTTACCTGTTTTCTTTTTTCTTTCTTTCATTTATTCTGTTTGTTTACCTGTTTTCTTTTTTCTTTCTTTCATTTATTCTGTTTGTTTACCTGTTTTCTTTTTTCTTTCCTTCATTTATTCTGTTTGTTTGTTTACCTGTTTTCTTTTTTTCTTTAATTTATTCTGTTTGTTTGTTTACCTGTTTTCTTTTTTCTTTCTTTCATGTATCCCGTTTGTTTGTTTACCTGTTTTCTTTTTTCTTTCTTTCATGTATCCTGTTTGTTTGTTTACCTGTTTTCTTTTTTCTTTCTTTCATTTATTCTGTTTGTTTGTTTACCTGTTTTCTTGTTTTTCTTTAATTTATTCTGTTTGTTTGTTTACCTGTTTTCTTTTTTTCATGTATCCTGTTTGTTTGTTTACCTGTTTTCTTTTTTTCTTTCTTTCATGTATTCTGTTTGTTTGTTTACCTGTTTTTTATTTGACCCAAAAGGGAATTCAAGCCCAGACAGTTGCCAACTTCTACTTGGCTTTTGAGGCTCAGCTAACTGTCATACCAGTTATAAATAAGGTACCTGCACCACTGTGGAAAATAACTTCCCTTTGAACTGTTAGTTTACTGTTAGAGTTTGTACAAACAAATTCTTTCTTGTTACAATCAGATTGATTTAAAAAATGCAGACCCTGACAGAGTGGAAAAGCAAATTGAAATGGTGTTTGATATTCCAAAAGAAGAGTGCATTAGGGTGAGTATGAGTTGAATTAAAAATAGTGTTTTTCTAGAATAATTCAAATGTATTTCATTTAAAATACCTCTGTACAAATGTTGTCACAATATCAGTAGCACCACAATAACTCATCAATTCAGATTCAGTGCCTAGCAGTTAGTGTCATATATTGAACAGTTACTGTTGCTAATGGGTTTAGATTTCTGCAAAATTAGGAACGAACGTGGATCAAGTTCTTCAAGAGGTAGTGAAGAGAATACCTCCGTGAGTTTACATCATAACTTTGATTACATTTGATTTTGATTACAACTTTTTTTTTTACATTTTTAAAATTTCTTTATATCAACTTGAATATTAACTAACAGGTTTCGAAACCAAACAAGCCAACTGGTAATATTTTAACACATGCATGCGTTTGTGAGAACTACCAGTCATGTGGTGATCTTGTAGATCACATTATGTTTGATGAAGAATAACGTTTTAAGCCTTGCATGTACACTCAGCCCAGCACAGGTCAGTTTTTATTAAGTAGCATCACTTTACGTTTAATGCTGAGGAATGTCCACTCATTCTTTTTCCATGTTGATTCTTGCATAGTCATGAATAAACATGTAGACATTGTGTGTGTTTCAGTTTCACTACACAGGAAAGTAACCAAATTCCATTTGCAGAAATAACTTTTGATAGACATGTTGATATTACCTGGCAGGATAGACCTGATTAGCATTAGGTCTTTATTTTGGGATTAAAGAGCATTTTTATTTCCAGTCCCACAGCAAAAATTGAAGAACCATTTAAAGCCCTCGTCTTTGACTCCATGTTTGACCACTATAGAGGGGTGGTAGCCAATATTGCTCTGTTTGGAGGGCAAGTTACTAAGGGTGACCGAATCGTCTCGGCCCACCTGGGGAAAACATATGAGGTGAATGAACTGGGAGTCCTGAGACCAGATGAACACCCCACTGAGAAACTGTAAGAGCATACCTACAGTCACATGACATATCAGCTCAGTAAAAGAAATAGAAAAATCCTCAGTCTTTTTGCATTAGGTGCTATTCCTTGGATTCTGTTTGGCTATCAAAAGTGAAATGTTTTCACCGTTTGTTGTATATGTATAACACTTCGTATCCAATCTTAAGAGGTTGTCGTAGTTCGTAATGAACGCTTTTTAGTTTATCTTGCTTAAATTTGTATATTTAGTTGTTAATTTCATTGTATTCATCACCTAACCATCTGCCTAGGACAGTTTATTCTTTAGCTCTGTACCAGGCTTACAGTGATTTGTAATGATTTTAACAGTAGATACCACCTTATCCTCTGAGCTAAATCTGTCCTTTGCGCTAAGCTATGCGGGCCAAGTGGGCTACGTGATCGCGGGGATGAAGGAGGTGAAAGATGCTCAGATCGGAGACACGCTGTATCTCCACAAGCATCCAGTGGATCCACTGCCAGGCTTCACGCCAGCTAAATCCATGGTGTTTGCAGGTATACACCTTTCATTTATAGGCTGCAGCGGCCGACTTGAATTACAGTGTCTTTTCCTGACTTGGTTTCTTATAAAAGCTTTTTGCATGAAATGTATACAGAGTAACAGTAAATGATATAAGTAATTCCTTAAGAATTCCTTCGTTTTTTCAGTCACGTTGTCAGACCAGCCAAAATGGGTCCAAAATGGACCAAACCCAAAATAGGCTCATTGTAAATGGCGGTGAACTTGCGGTGTTGCAGGAATGTACCCTACAGACCAGTCGGAGTATACAGCACTGCGGCGTGCGGTGGAGAAGCTGACGCTGAATGACTCGAGCGTGATGGTGCAGAAGGACAACAGCATGGCTCTGGGAGCCGGGTGGAGGTTGGCCTCATATCAAGACGGATTTCCATCCACGTACTTCCCTTGTTGCTAGGCTACAGCTGCTGAGTTATCTCTCTGTGATATGACAATGCATTTTTCTTTTTCTTTTTTTTGTTTGTTTGCCCAGGCTGGGGTTTCTGGGTCTGTTACATATGGAGGTGTTTAACCAGCGTTTGGAACAAGAGTACAATGCCTCTGTTATAATAACTGCCCCAACAGTGCCGTACAAAGCTGTTCTGACCTCTTCCAAACTCATAAAGGTGAGACTATACTTTATGGGTTATGCTTCTTTAATGCCCTTTCAAATGTTTTTCACACTGACATCACACATAATCTTCAAACAGGAAGCTTCAGATAGAGGCTTCATAATCTGTTAGACTATAACAGAAGTGTAACATCCTGGGTTATTTTAGAGTATCGCATGTTTGTTTGACCCTATGACCACCTTACTGTGCTGTGTAGGAATATGGGGAGGAGGTTGTGACCATCATAAACCCGGCACAGTTCCCAGACAAGTCTCAGGTGATGGAATACCAGGAGCCAATTGTGATGGGAACCATCATTGCCCCAGATGACTTCACTGGCAAGATCATTAGCCTTTGTTTGGTGAGACAAACAAGCAAAAAAAATTCAAAAATTTTAAATTACTAACTGGTTTTAATGTGCTACAGAGACTAGTTTATGAAGAAAATGTATTGGATTATGCAGTGGATTCAGGATGGACTGCTTCCCTTTTCCTTTCAGAGCCGAAGAGGAATTCAGAAGAACATGGTTTACATTGACGACCATCGCGTGATGATGAAGTACCTGTTCCCTCTTAACGAGATTGTGGTGGATTTTTATGACCAACTTAAATCAATGTCGTCAGGATACGCTAGGTAATATTTCTGCTGAGCTCTGCAGCAGACATGCATATCAGAAACCCTGTATAAAACGGAGCTGCAACTTAACTCAAGTCAATGTTCTGACACCACAGTGCGATTTTCCTCTCCAGTTTCGACTATGAGGACGCTGGCTATCAACCAGCTGATCTGATTAAGATCGAGTTCCTGCTCAATGGGAAACCAGTGGAAGAGCTAACAACTATTGTTCAAAAGTAAGTTCAATAGGATGCATGTGCATAGTTCAGAGTAAATTAGCAAACAGTTAGCAATAGGTCTACACTAGATGTCCATAGATTTCCAAGGTCTTTTGAAACTGCAGAATTTGGTTTGAATTGCAGGAGTCCTAAAGAGTTTATCGTTGGTTCCGTTGGAACGCGCTTGGTTGCCAGGCTGCTGCTGGTTGTACGGTGATGGAAAAAGTTTGCAGTTTCACAAGAGTCTTTGCTGAGTTACTTCCTCTTTCAGAGACAGGGCATATAGCACAGGAAAAGCAATGTGTGAGAGGCTGAAGGAGTCCATCCCCAGACAGATGTTCGAGATAGCTGTCCAGGCAGCCATCGGAAGCAAGGTTATCGCCAGGGAAACGTAAGTTTTGCTCATTTTGGACCAGGGACTATACATATACTTTCCATACGGTTTTGAACAAAAATGTGTGTGTTTGTGTATAAAAAAAACGCATCAATGTTCGTTCCGACAGGATCAAAGCATACAAAAAGGACGTTTTAGCAAAATGCGTAAGTGTCTTTTGCCCGTTTTGTTTTTCTTTACCTTCTCCTGGATTTTGATCTGTTTGTTGGTGTCCTCATTTGCTCTTTTTTGCACTTGTACGTTTCACTGTTCCCTGCAGTACGGTGGAGACGTCACCCGGAAAATGAAACTGTTGAAGAAGCAAGCAGAAGGCAAGAAGAAAATGAGGCGCATCGGAAACGTGGAGGTCCCCAAAGATGCCTTCATGAATGTACTCAAAAGGAAGTAGAAGTTCCTAGTTATTAAGAGATTAAACTGGGTTATTGTGTTGTTATCTCTTACCAATAGGTAATGGATATTTTAAGTATGAATTTGCTGGTTTAAAATGCTGCTACAACTGAATTAAATAATTGATGACTTATATAATGCAAGTCTGCTTGAGGAGTTATATCTATTATATAATGGCTTCTGGCCATTTGAAGGTACCAACGGTGCATAGGAGTGTGAAGATAGTATGTTAAGTATGTAAGAAATGGACTTGGTTTATTTAGAGCAAAGTGTCTAAACAAAAAACAAAAAGCGCCATTTTTTTCAGCCACAGACTTTTAAAAAAAAAATTTAAAGAAAGAAGATATGAAAATTAGTCTGGTAACAGCTATTTCATATATTGTTTCAGAATGGAAAAAAAACGAACACAGGGCATCAACACTAATGGGTTTGGTAACCCTAGTACATTTCAAGATATTGGTCCAGACATGGTCAGGCTAAAGTAACTGTGAGGAAGCATTGTACACATCAATACCCTTAAATGGCAGAGAGTAAAATTAATGTGCAGGTTGCCACAACCTCTTGTAACTATAAAAGTAATAACAATGACAGCATGGCTCTCCCAAAAATGTAAGTTTCAAATGATTAAGTTTTCTGCAACTGACTGCATCACACAAATACTACCACTGGACAGAGGATTGTTTAGCAAATGATGAAAACTACTGGTCCCACATAAGCATTTCAGTTTAATAGCGCACTGCATCCCCTAGGTTCTCTAATTCAAGAGGTAATAAGGAGTAGTTTTTCCAAATCCCAGTCCCAGAGTGCTGTACAAGCCCTAGCAGAAGGACAGAAGCACCAAATACATTAGCCACCAACGACCCGTTCCCAGTCATGAAGGAAATGCAATTAGAGAAGCAGGTGTTGTGGTGCAGGTTCTGTGCTTTGATGTACCAAGTTCTATAGAGCTTAGTAAACGGTGTTCTGGTGCAGTTGTGTGGGAGCAGCAGAGTGACTCCAGGACTGAGATTAGGAAAGTCTTTTTCTTTTTCTTTCTTTCTTTTCTTCAGATGACCTAAACGAACCGAACTAATTCACAAATTAAAGAAGGGACAACTCTTTTTTTTTGTTTGTTCCTCAAAACTTAATTCACACCATGAATGTGCAGAACAATGTAAACGCGGAGCATTTTACCTTCGAGAACATAGTCCAGTAACTGTATGTAAAAGCTCCGCGCTGAAGACCATAAAACCTTCGTAGATTTGAGGGTACCAGGATATATAATTGATTTCCATTTAGAAACGGGAAAAGGCTCAACTGAGTAAAAGTTACGTAATGCGAGATGGATATTAGGCACAGTTAAACATATCCAAGGCCATGTTGAATTGGGCGAATTAGGTGTGACAAATGTGATGAACTCCATTTCACAAGTTAGGCTTTCTAATCACATAATAACGGAGCCAAGTTAAATACACAATGAAAAATGGAGTGTTAAAATTGACCTTTCAGCACTGGGCGAACTATAAAATGGGTTTTTGCACAGGAGTCAAACCTTCCTTTAATAAAGATGTATTGCCAAATCCATGGCTTCCCTTAAAGTAAACTCGCCCTGACGGTCGCATCAGTTTCTTTACTGGCATGTTCTTTTCTGACAGACAAGAATTCTCATTTGATAAGGATACATTACGAAATCACTGCAGATTAAACCCACAGAAGTCAGCACTTGTGACGAGGCCCTACATCATTGGGAAGTCTGAATCTTGCTCTGGTATTTCAGCCACCTTTGTGACCCTCGGAGGTTGCCGTTGTCTCTGAAACCGGTTCCACTACTGCAAGCTGATGCAAAGCTTTTTCAACGCGCGTCTCCCCCATAAGATACCAGACGTCTAGTCCTTATAGTCCTTCATGCTGTGCATCGGTTCCACCAGTTGATTGTGAACATGCATTAGCCCTGTTAAAAGAAAAAAATATAAGACAGGTGCTACTACATATTTTGCTGTGATGTTTATCTGGTTATTATACCAAAAATTCAACTTATTATCAGTGAATAAAGACATTGCTTAGAAGGGTTTCATGAAGTGCACCATCCAATAAAAGCTGTGGAATTAGGAAGCAGGAAGCGAGTATGCAGTCCACTGTGTTTACCAAGAGAGAAAGAAGATGTTCCATTTCATTTTTTTTCCCCCCAAGGAGGTCTGGGCTCCCAGAGTGCAGAGAAGGTTTGCCTTCTAAACCCAGCTGGTTGAGAACAGTAAACTTCACGTAAACCGGCTGTCACCAGTCAGCTTCGGGTGATTCTGCCCAGCCCTTGAAAGATAAGAGCAGGTGTTTACCTTTAAAGTACTTCACGGTCTTGACCCTCAGCTCAAGTGTGGCATCCTCATCACACACAAAGATGGTGCGTGGGTGTTGCTGGAAGGCGGACACTGTCCACATGTGGTTCACCCCTTCCTCTATGGCCTTGTACAGGGCGAAGGCCTTGTGCGCACCAGTGATCAGGATCAGGACCTGCAAAGGCAACACATTTCCAATGTTCCTTATAACCCCTCAATCAGCCCTGAGAATCAATATGGCGGAACGTCACATTACTGCAATAATCAAGCGCGATCTGGAATACAAAAATGAGAGGAGCTCATTCACGGTGGCAAACGCATTCCTCCAATGACAGTACAGTGCTGAATAATCACTGTGGCATTAAACACTGACTGCCAGATAGTACAGCTGTTCCAAAGAAGGTTCTCTGTGTGGCGTTCAGATAATGAAAGATCACTCAGCGATTCAACGATGAAGATACTTAAATAACGACGACACTTTGGAATCTGAGGTGAAAGGGCAAAGACAGGATAATTCTCAATTTCCGTCCGTGTTTCTAAGGCCTGCTGAGGGACGTTTACCTCTTTAGCATCCATGACTGTCCCCACGCCCACAGTGAGCGTCATGGTGGGCACTTTAGACAGGTCGTTTCCAAAGAAACGAGCGTTAGCCACGATAGTGTCCTTAGCCAAAGTCTTCACTCGTGTTCTTGACACGAGACTAGAACCAGGCTCGTTAAAGGCGATGTGGCCGTCGGGCCCGATACCTACAAAAATCAAGGGCAGTAAGGGAAATTGTACAAATGCATTCAAATACCATAGATCACATCAAAATTTAAACTGAACAGCCCTGCTAAATTTGACTAAGACCTGCCGTTTGTAATTATTCTGTATGTATCAATTTAGTTTATCTTAAGAATCTGTATATTAGACCGGAATTCTTCTAAAGGTTCATGTGTAAAGCAGAAGTTGTACACACACCCCCTACAAACAGCTCGATGCCCCCAGCAGCAGTTATCTTCTCCTCGAAGGCCTCACACTCTGCCTGCAGGTCGGCCGCATTGCCGTCGAGGATGTGCGTATTGTGAGGCTCAATGTCAATGTGCTTGAAGAAGTTGTTCCACATGTAGGAATGATAACTCTCCGGATGGTCCCGAGGCAGGCCTAGAGAGGTATTTTACATTTAGAAGCAAGCTGCATTAAGAAAACATCATTCCATTCAAGTCACTCTTCATTTCTTAATCTTAATTTTATGGCTATAAGGCTGATGTGCTAGAGTGACACACTCTGAGGAGTCATTTTAAATGCAGTAAATAATCTTCACACAATCTGAAGCAAAGGTACTAGTCAAGTACAGTGGGTAAGCATTCAACTAAACCAATCATGAAATATGTACCGTGTTACTACAGATCAATGACTTCAGTCAGCGGTACTCTGACTTTCACATTTTACATGTGCTTCCAACTGAACTGTCCTACACCAAAACATCTCCATGTGCCAAGACACAGCAGGCAGTAACGCAGCTGGCAACAGATCAAGAACTACATTCAAATGATTGGCTTGTGATATATTTGTGGCAATATTATTATTAAATAATAATTATGCTAAGTATGTGACAGCTGTTCATTCTTAATTTGCATGAAATCAATGTGATAAAAAACCTTGAGAATTTGACTAAAACAAAACACAATCATTGCATTATTAGTACATCCTACCTAAAGTCCACGCAGGCATGTTGAATTGCACTGGCTGGTATTTTGGAGTGTCGTAAGAGAACATCATCTGTACACACAACATTTCTGGGACATAATAAGACTCACCAACATACTCATCCATATTAAAGGTCTTCACATATTTGAAGGAGAGGTCTCCACTCTTGTGATACTCAATCAGCTTCCGGTAGCAGCCCAATGGAGTGCTACCTGAAAACACAGAATGGAAAATAACTCCATAAAACAATTATATGGTTATGTCGTTTCCCCTTAAGTCAACTACTAAGCCACACGGGAAATAGTTTGGGGAAGAAAATGCAGTTCATGCGTACCACAAGAGCTGTATGTGCAGCCTATTCTCTCTCCCACTAAAGGAAAGGCATCTTAGTACAACACTTAGCCTACTTACCAGTGGGCAAACCCAAAGTGAAGTATCTGTCTGCGCTTGGTCTGAACTGGATAATCCGGTTGCAAATGTATTTGGCAGCCCATGCACTGGCTAAGTCATAATCATCAAGAATCACAAGTCTCATGATGGACTTCAACAGGAGCCAAAAAAAAACCTGATCAATCATGAAACAATGTTAATGATCAGCCATCAAGATAATTAAATCAATAACATAGATAACAAAACTGCACACCAAAGAAAAGTGGTCATAGTTAGTTGATTTTTTTTTACTGCTATGCTTCACATTAATTTCATAATAAAACTAATATTTATTAGTGCAGTCCCCCAAGAAGAAATATAACCCTTACAATTTCTTGAATACATCTCCTTATTATCAACCATAAGTGTTTCGCTTTGCACGGTGTGATGAGCTACTGTTTTTTCTACATGTTCTACATGTTTAAGCCATTTGAAAATGTTCCCTGTTCTCAAGGTCCAGTTTATAAAAGCTCAGTGCCGACAAATTTATGATTTTTACATTATTTTGCCTATATTTGAATGTTAAATGCAACCATCATTTTATAGCAACCCGGTCGCTCATGAACAGCATCACCAAAGCAAAAAAAAAACGTTTTCCCCAGTGCAACGTACAAAATATCCATTACACCGAAGCGATGTATGCAGAGACAATGTTTCCTAAAGGTTTCTCGTGTAGTTTGGCTAGCTAACGTAGGGATAAGTTAGCTTGTTTTGTCATATATTCAGTGAGCATCATGTTTTAATTAATTATATATATAAATAATAATTACCTACTCTAAATTATTCAAAGATTTACTCTACAGACCACATTACTTACCGTGACAAAGAGTGTGTAGCTAGCTAGATCAGCAGGATCTTTTGTGAATGAAATCACTTTTTTTGTAAACAGTGATCATATGATTTCTTTCCGGTCATATGTTCTGACGTCACAGAGCAGGAAATTCGGTCTGTCATTGTATGGTGGTCGAAAACGTTCAAAAGTCGTAAACACGAACCAACAATACGCGTTTGAAGGAAAATTTAGGTTAATTATAGGTAACGGTTATAACATTGTTACTTGAGACAAGAATTAAGTAATTCTACCTACTTAAACCGCACAAATTGTTAATAACATATTGTTGTTATTATTTATAAACTAAAAGCGTATACGATGCATTGGTTACCGCAGACCCTGAAATATCAGATATTTTTATATTGCAGTCCGTCTGTTTTAAAGAGAAACGCTACCCCTTGATCTCCAGCACGAATTAATTTAATCTTTGTCACGCCATTTTATATTCAATCTTTCAGTGTGGTACCCAGCCTGACCTTGCAACGAGCACCCTGGGGCCAGACGGGCAAGAAGAGAGAACAATGATGCGCGACAGACAGAAGGCAGGGAGGAGGGGTGGGGTGGCTGAGCTTCCACTCGCAGGATTAAGCGGTCGAGAGCGGTCCTTCTGCTGACACCATCCAGCTCAAACATTTACTCACACGCTGCGCTGCATCCCATCCCGTCCCACGCTCGGATTCAACCTAAATTTGACACCTGCGCGCATTCCGTGCGCGCTCACCGCCGCACCGCGCTGATCCACACCCCCTGGACTGGTCCCACTTAAAGCCACGAGGTAAGTGTACTTCTTGATTCTTTAACTACGCATGGTCTTTAACGGTTAATATTGTTTTTAGATGACAACAGGGCCGATGCCTTGCCTTGCAGGCTACTTTGCACAGCACGAGGGCTTATGATTATTTAGACCTAAATATGGCATTTGCTTTAGCTTATGGGCTACCGCACTGGCTGTATATTAATGTATTCCTTCAATGGGAACACAGGGATCCCAAGCGAATAGAGTAATGGAGAAAACGGCAAATATTTTTCTTTGTTTACTAGCTAATTAAAATGACTTCAGAAGCTCAAATTCGTGAACAATTGTGTTTTTGGGGGATATAAAGCAGTGTCCTCGCTGAAAAGGTTATCAATTCTTTTTTTAAAGCAGTAACATTTCGGGATGACAAGTTTTATAAAAAAAATAATAAAAATTAACATATCATGGTTTTGGAATTAGACATAACTTGAAAGTTGGATGTGTTGGGATAATTATTCGAACAACCCTAAACCACTGACCGAGTCACACCATCGATTATTGTCTGTCTTCGTCGCTTCGTGAAATGTGTGTTCATTGTTTCGCCAGGAATCTGGAAAAAGCATTCATTCTGTTAGAAAACTACATCGAGCACAAGGGTTCTGCGTAGCCACGCACTGAGGCTTTTGTGTAAGGGCTAAAATTCGCCGAAACGATACGGTTCCTTCGGCTTTGACAAAATAAGAATAGCTTTCTACTAGACGAAGTGCAAGAACCGAGGCCAGCCAGAAAAACTGCCGTTCTCAGTGAACGAGGTGTGGCTCAGTGTCTACCCCAGAATCAGTCTCTCTACCTCGACCTTGCGAACAGGCAGACTGGTATGGACGTCATGCTTACTGCATGCTGTGTTCTGTAACACCGCAACGCGTATCGCTTGCTTACTTATCAATTCGAAATTTGTTTTAATGCATACACATAATATATTGAGAAGAAGAAAAAAAAATCACCATTGAGTTGCATTCGGACGGGGTGGATGTATTTATTGTGGGGTGTATGACTTTGCATCTGGAAATTGTTTGTAACTTACGCAGTGGCGTTTGTATTGCTCCGGGGTCTGTGTCATGACTCACTGATGAATGGGGAACATGTGATGAAGAAGCTGGCTGATTCTCAAACTAAGGAAACATTCAAGAAGCACTCCCTCATTAGAAAATACTAGCATGTACTAGCAGACATAGTTCGAATTGTCTCTGTCCATCTCTCTCTCTCTCTCTCTCTCTCTCTCTCTCTCTCTCTCTCTCTCTCTCTCTCTCTCTCTCGCCTCTCACACACACACAGACAGAAATATTTGTCTAGACATATGAGACTGTGTAGAATTGATTGGTCATCTTAACTTCTGTCCACATGTACTTAGAATCCAAACACAGCTGCCTGCTCACACACAACCAAACTTAGTTATATTATAACTCTTAGACAAGACCCATTGACACAGATTGATTCTAGGCATCATGGAAACCACTTCATCTTATCAATCATGTCATTAACCATTTACTGTGAATTGAACCACTGTGTGGAATCACAGTGAGCAAGTATGTACTTTTCTGAGTGAGGCAAACAGAAAAGTCATCGGTGAGTATCACTCTTTCTCTAGACGAATGGATACATTTGGTGTATCTTTGTTGTGTCTAGCTGTGTCTTCAAATAACCAGGTAAAAGGCAGACAGTCTGCAACATGTGGATTATTAATACACAAATGGTGGTGAGATTAAAAGCACACAGGCCACTAAAAGTCAACGGTCATCATTGCGATTGGAAATAAACTGTATGGCACCCTGGCGGTCCTGTCTTTATTAAAGTAATTGAAGTCTCCAATGGGGGGAGGGGGAGGATGCACAAAACTGGGTAAATTTAATTAACGTAACAGAGAAAATGCAGCATCACAGTGTTAGCCACACCAAGCTGAAACTATTGCACAGCATCAGTAGAGGAGCATCAGTGGAGCAGCCAATAACATAATTCGTGTTTCAACACGCTTGTTTCTCAAGCCAGTTCTTAGGACCCAAGGCTCCACGTTTTTTGCTGTGACTTCCCAGTACATCCCAGTACCCCTGCACCAGTTGTTCATTGTTTTTAATCACTTGGTTTGGGTACGCTTGAGGTGGGAATTTGCAGTAACGATGACTGGATTGAGAATCACTAAACTTCGATACTACTACCGATAGTCCAACAAACGTAATGTTTCATAGTAATACTTAAGCAATGATTACCTACAATTTCCAGTGTCCTGGTTTCAGAAATGTTTTCATGTTTGACTAGATGTTATAGCAGTATCTTTAGATGTTATGGCAGTATCTTTAGATGTTATGGCAGTATCTTTAGATGTTATGACAGTATCTTTAGATGTTATGGCAGTATCTTTATCTTTCCTCACCTACAGGGTGGCAGGTATGATTCTGCCCTTGGGTCTGACCTGGATTCATTGCTTCTGCCTTGTTCTGACTCCTCCCTCAACCTCTGCTGTTTAGCACAACGCTGTCTGGTCCAGGACCGTCTGGTCTCATACAGTCGTTTCAATTGGATTTGAAAACAGAGCATCAAACGTCTGGTAAGGGATGGAGGAAATATGGCTATAGTGTAACATCACAGGGGGAGCTGAAAGAGGGAGAGGAAGAGAAAGAGAGGAAGAAAGGAGGGAGAGAGAGGGTTAAAGAATTGGGTGTTTGTGTCCAGATGGCCGGTTTGTTTATTTTTTTGTGTTTTGCATTAGTAGCCCAATGGGGAATTTAAAGAAAGTATCAACAGCAAAAAGATGAAAAATGACCAAGACAGAGCATGCGACAGCTTTATTGTCTCTGAACTGTTTTTTATTTGTTGGGTTATTTTGAAGAGTAGCAGTACTTCTTTTCAAGGATGCTTGCATGCTAACACGGTTAGAGAAGTCTGCTTCTCAGAAAGCTTTACTACGGTCTGTATGTGTTTGTGTTTGTGGGAATTTATTGCATGTTGATAACCTTACTGCTTGTGTCATAAACACGATGGTCGCACCCTTTGATTGAACAGTGATTCCACTTTGTCAGATTAAAGACAAAATGGCTTGTCCCTTTTACAGATTAATATTGTTATTGATTATCATCAATGCCACGTTTGCATCCAAAACTGTCCAGTGATTATGCAGATACTTATATCCATGCTTACAAGCCCATTTATGAGCAAGAACAGGCTGGTGACAACTCCCTAGCTAACAACTCCAAACTGAAGCTAGGAAGGTTGCTAGTTTTAATCCCAGGTGGGATTATCGAGGGTATCTGACTTAGTAGTTATTACATGACTGTTATTTATGGCCCAGCATTTAAGAGATCACAGTTAGGGAATCCATACACTATTTTTAGAAATCGCATCTGCTTAAGGGAACTGGGGGCTGACAACTGCAATGTGGAATCAGTGGGTGCAGGATTTGTTTGTTTTTGGTTTTTTGCCATCGACCAGTTGCTGATGGCATGGGGTACACTGTACTGCAGACATAGCCTGCTGTACACTGCAGCACTCAGCTGTCTTATACTTCCTACCACTCCTTCCCTGCTTTTCACACCTTCACTCCTCCTGTCCTGCCCCTCTCTGACGCCTCTCCACCCGCTCCTTTAAATAACTTTCCTCGTTTAAAACGATAATAGCAGTAATAAGATGTAACACTTCTCCATTTTGCCTGTATTTATAATCAGACAGTGTTCACCGCAATCTTTTTCTTTCTTTGTCGCTGCAACTGCTCCCTTTCACTCTGTCCTTATCCCCCCCACACACACACACACACACCGCCCTCTGCAGTCATTTGCACAGCCTTCGTCCCTCTCCTGCTCCTTGTTCTTTGGCTCTGTGGGTTTCTCGCAGAGCCTGGGCAGAAGGGGGATACTCGTTGGAACACAGAGGCTGCAGTAACAGAATTCATTATTCATACACGCCTGCAGTCTGCGCACACTACAGTTAGCCTAGATTGCCGCACGAAAAAAAAAATACAGGGTAGGGGAGAGGAGAGGAGAGGAGAGGAGAGGAGAGGAGAGGAGGCAGTCCCTGTCATTCCCCAGGAGGCCAAAGGAGTGCGGGCTCTGGAAAGGGCACCCTTTGGACTTCGGGGGGCCACGTTAGCGAGCCGCTTGAGAATGCGATGATATCAGACGCGTGGGTCCCCAGGAGAGGGACACAGGAGGAACATGACGAAGGTTTGTAAAAAGCCTGGTGTCAGCAGTACAAGGCAAGCACCAAGAATGCAGAGGTTTGCAGCTGGAGATAAATCTATTCTGGTTGGCTTGCTGTAGAGGGAAAAGGGAATCAGAGTGAGCTCCGCACAGGGGGATCGGACGACATGAAAACCTTAGAGAGGAGCTGCACATCTAGGACACCAGAGAGAATTGTCTTAATGTTACTATACATGTGCAAAGAGTTACGAGCAAACTGCATGAGCTCACGCTTAGTGAAAAAGGACCCCTGGAAGGTGATAGCGCCTTTTTAAGGGACAGTTCATGATGTTGTCCTAGGGTTATCGAAAGTATTCATTTATTTTGATCATTTCTTTCGTTACAGCATGGAATCGTGCCTTTTTAATGGGTTGCCACTGCATTTTAGAATCACATGAATGAAATTCTCTTTGTTCTGCCTTGCAGATCTCAACTCTGATTGGTCCCGATGTTAATAAAGGCCTGCCTCCACCAATCCTTAGTGAATCCAGACAAGAAGAATGTGACAGCCAATCACATTGAGAAATTTCTCTGTTTTGAAGCTTTTAAGATACAGATCCGTCCCAGGTAAGTGGAATTACGTGTAGTATTTAACAGATACATGACGGGTTCTGGAAACGTTGGAGCTTGTGTGTGTAGTAATCACTCCCCTAAAATGATACATGACTTTAAACTGAGGAAAATGTCAGTTGTTAACCAGCAGTATTTGGGAAATCAAGGCAATGTTCTGATCTTCACCAATCAAATGAATCTCACCACATGCTTTATTAGAAACACCTCATTCGGCATTATGAATTATGTCCGTGTGCTTATGTGCATTCGGCACAAACTGTTGCATCACAAAGGTTATCAGTGCTCATCTGCCCTGTTCAGTCTGCAGGGCAGGGACGTAATCTGATTGGATGTTAGTTAAGGTGTGGACTTGTCTCACCACGGATACAGCAGTGGCTAGCCAATGAGAGTCGCACTGTTTTGAGAATACCATTCAAAACAGCAGTGCTGGAGTTTACATATGTGTCAGTGTCACTGCTGGCTCGAGAGCGGTATGCTGTGCAAAATTATCCAGGCCTTGTGGGTTGAAGAGCTGAACTGGCAACAGAAGCTTTATAGTCTCTAGCTGTATAATTCCTTAAGATAATCAAATCCTTATGTTTATGAAGGGATGTAAATCCAGAATCTTCACAGGCTTTAAGAAATAGCATTGCATTGTGATAGGTCTTTTTTTTTCATTTGCTAAGGCTTTTATCTCTTTATTTGGAAACTGCAGCTGTGTAGCAAGCTCTACAGAGCCTTATCCGTGCGGGCGCCAGATTGCCTCAGTTTACAGACTGAAAATCCTTCATTTGCTTTCAGATGTAAGACATGTTCTGATTGGACTGGTGAAGATAAATGCTATGACCCCAATATGGTTTGCTCTCCTAACAAAGATATATACCTGAAGTTATTTAGGTCAGCCACAAACTTCTTCTTGCCTTGTAGGTCGGCTTTCGCTCGACCGAGTTAGCAATCAGGCGGCGATATGCAACAACAGATACAAAAGAAACCGATTCGAACTCCTTGACCACTGATACACTCTCAGCCGAAGTCAAAGAAGTGCTCGACTGTGAAACACATATCTGTGTTAAGGGAGAAGTAGTGCCCTGATATTCAGACAGGTCTAGGATTCCAAACAAAGCCTTTCCTTGCGCAGATAAGAAAAAAGATCCACGGCAGACCTGTTCACTTAACTGGTGATTATTTCGTTCCCTTCCTTATGCAACTGCCGCTGTTGTGAATGCAAATCGGCAGGAAACCTTACTGCTGAGGGTGTAGGAGTGACTGCAGACAGCAGTGGCTGATCAGCTGAACGGCTGAATGAGGTAGGTGTAGAAGCATGAGTTAAAGGGTAAATAACTGAGCGGTGCAATCGAGTGGCCTGGAGTTTAGGACAATAACAGTTGCTGCATTGAGTGTAATGGACATGGGTTATTATTCCAGTAACAGATGTGAGTGCTTCGCGAGGTGGTATAGCAGGGGGTCACTACCGCAGAGGAGAGGAGAGGAGAGGAGAGGAGAGAGAGCTTGCATTTTAATGGATGGATCGTTTGGAAGCTAAGGCTTTAAAATATCACCTTAACGAGTCCGCAAAGGCGCCAGAACCTGACTCAGCAACATTCAAACCAATACACACTGCTACAAACGCGCATACTCACACAGGTGTATGCGGAGTTAACGCATGTATTTACACTTCGCTCTGTGTGTGAGCGCTCTCTCTCTCTCTCTCTATGTTCTTATTCCTTTATCTGTCTAGTTCCACGCTCCGTAAGTGCCTCATGTATCGGTATGGTAACGGACGTAGAATTCCACAGTCCAACACACGCGTGTTTCAAGTGCATTAGCAGGAATGAGGTTTTTTTGACTGTCTTTCTGTGCCTCACACATTGTGAGCTCACACACTGTGGGCAACAGCTGTAGGCTGTGTTCCTTATTTTCATATCATACAGGAATGAACACACGCACAGGCTTCGGTTTCTGTTAGGCATAGTAAATCTCTCTGACACACATTTGCATTTACAGCATTTGGCAGACATTTTTTTCCAGAGGGATTTAACACATTTATCAATATCACAGTGTTTGCACGCATACACACGCACACACTCTCACACACGCAAGCACCCTCATTAGAGAGTAGGGCAGTATTTAGGGTGTGAGTGGCAACAGCTGTCTGTCTCAGATCTTGATCAGTCTGGATCAGCACAGGTGGTGACATGGTGCCGCGGTAAATCTTAAAGGGAGTGCAGTTTAATCCTCTAGAACACACACATCACATAGCAGTTTAATCCTCTAGAACACACACATCACATAGCAGTTTAATCCTCTAGAACACACACATCACATAGCAGTTTAA
>JAOXYF010000010.1:14028861-14056877 GCA_028565775.1 Sternarchorhynchus goeldii
TCCTCTAGAACACACATCACATAGCAGTTTAATCCTGTAGAACACACACATCACATAGCAGTTTAATCCTCTAGAACACACATCACATAGCTGTTATTGGGCCAGAAGCTGATCTCACAGGACCTAAGGAACCTGTGTGTGTGCATGCATGATGTGTACATGCATGTGTGTGTGTGCGTGCATGTGTGATTGTGTACATGCATGTGTTTGTGTGTGTATGCGTGATTGTGTACATGCATGTGTGTGTGTGCGTGCATGCATGATTGTGTACATGCATGTGTTTGTGTGTGTTTATGCGTGATTGTGTACGTGTGTGTGTGTGTGTGTGTGTGTGTGAGAGAGAGAGAGAGAGAGAGAGTGTGAAAGTAAGTGCATGATTAAGAGAGTGAGCCTGAAAGAGCGAGGGAGTAGACGAATGAGAGTGAGTGAGAGAGAGAAAGAAAGAGAGAGAGAGGGATGTGTGAAAGCATGTCTGCTTGCAGCTTGTGCTCGAGTGTTTTGTCCTGACACCTTCCAGACTTGGAAGGTGGAAACAGTGTCTGGTAGAAGCCCAGCCTGTATTCCCGGCAGCGTCTGGACTGAGGAAGGACGTGAATCTGCGTCAGCTGTCACAGTTCATCTTTTGCTTCTCTGATTCAATGCTGGGTTGATGCATCCGTTTTGTTGATTATGTTTTTAAGTATAATTACATTTTTAAGTTTTATATGTGTGATAAAAGCTTTAATATGTTATATCACCATTTAAAATGTTAGTTTGTTTTTTTTTTACTCTTTTCCCACGGCTATAGAAAGCAAACTGTTTAGTCTGACTCTTGAAAAGAACGGTCACATCAGGCGCCATGACACCGGACAAACTTGAAAGGCATGGGGCTGCGTTTTGGCTCTCCGCTGTGAATGAGCTCTTTCTTTCGATTCTTTTTTTACCATCCACTTCTTTGTATCCATGTTTGCTTGAGGAGACTTAGACAGGGTTACACTCTTCTCTCTCTCTCTCTCTCTCTCTGCCTACAATGCGTAAGGTGATTGAATGGAGACCTTAGATGTGGTGTACAGGTCTCATCGATCAGCTTTTTTCATTACCATCACTATTAATCATATTTAATTATATTGATCATTCCTCTACACCTTTGTACTTAAGCAGTATCAGCCCAGAGTGTACAAAAGCCCAGGACAAGAGTTAAAGAGTCTGGACACACACACACACACACACACACACACACACACACACACTCACACACACACAGGGAGAATGGCTGAGTAGTTGCGGTTTAGAAGAGTGCTGAGCACATTTATCAGTGATGCAATTGAAGCTCTAACTGCCCCCTTGTGTCTCTACTTACCACTGAAAAAGTTCTATCATAGCACTGTGGTGATTGTGTGTTTGTGTGTGTGTGTGTGTGTGTGTGTGTGTGTGTTTGTGTTGTGATTGCTGAGACATCACTGACTGTGTGTGTATGTGTGATAGAGAGAGAGAGAGAGAGAGAGAGAGAGAGAGCAAATGTAAAAGTATCAGTGTAAAAGTGAGTTAACACACACACGTCACTTTGGGACTGAATGTGTTCATGTCTGTGTGTGCCGTTAACAGTGTGTGTGTTACCCTCTCATACCCTGCCATATCCTGTCTTTAATAAGGGCTAAAACCTCGTATTTTACATTGCAGTAACACTTGTCATCAGGCCTGGACCTTCTGTGTCTCTCTTTCTCTTTTTTCTCCTTCTCTCTGTCTTTCTTGCTGTCTCTCTCCCTCTCTGGCGGTCTCTCTCCCTCTCTGGCTGTCTCTCTCCCTCTCAGTTAGATGGAGGAGAGAGAGCGGAGCAGAAGTCGCTCCCCGCGGAGGGTTCGTCGGGTGGAGCAGGTTGTGGGGAGATGGCTGCGTCGATCACGAGACTCCCTCAGCAGGTACACACACACACACACACACACACACACACACACACACACACACACATACACATACACACCCCCCCACACACAAACACACACACTCACACACACACACACACACACACACACACACCCCCACACACAAACACACACACTCACACACACTCACACGCACATCTGCATTTGCTTATGTGGCATTTTTTTCTGATCTCATATGTTTCATTTGTCGTTTGGAGAACAAACAGTCCCATCATGAAGTGCTCCATTTTGTTTCAGTCGAAAACACACATGCACATACCAAGAAAAGCTGGGCTTCAGTACCTTCCCCTGCTATGTAAACGGAGCTTTGAGCTTCCATTGTTTTGAGCACTGTTTTTGTTTCCTACAGCGCAATGCATTGATGCTTTGTCAGATTCATTGATATATTACGCGTGTTGGCGTTCATGTGTGCGACTGCCTGCCTGACCCCCTCTCGTCTGTAGGGAGCGGATTCTCGGGGACAGGAAGTCGACGCGCTCGGATGATGGAGGCCAACAGCATTTCCCCGTGAGGGAGACGGTGGAGGTGATCAGAGACGCTGTGCTGGACTCACACGGCTTCACCCTCTCCACACAGCTCCCCCTGCTGGTCAGGGACGTCACTCCAGGTACAGAACCTAGTGTCCTCGACCCTGCAGGAGACAAAGCAAACCGCGCTTAGTCATGTTCCACACATACATCTGGCACACAGTCAAATCCACACACTCGCGCACAGGAATCACATATATATAACACATATATCTGCCCTGCTCTGCCAACCTGTGTGTACCTGTTCTGCACATGTAAACCCCTCACTAACAGCCCTCAAAGTCCCATCTGCTTCTCTCATGCCTCTCCCATGCCCATTTCACCATCGTGTAAATACATTTTCTCATCTTTTCTGCTGCGTCATGGAGTTTCAACTCATTCCCTAAATGTTTTGAGATTTCATTAGGCTGAATTATTAATATTGTGTTTGGTTTGTTTTGTCTTTTATTTTGGTTTTTCCACATTCAAAGCAGTTTCAAAGCATTCTGTCAGTTAGGTCTCATTTTGTTAGATAAGTTTACATAGTTTGCTAATGTGGTATATCTGTCTATCTGTCTGTCTGTCTTTCTGTCTGTCTTTCTGTCTGTCTATCTATTCGTTCTTCATATTTTGTGCATCGCTACAGTGTGGTTAAATAAAGACACTGGTACTGGGCCCAGTACCATTCTATACCATTGAAAATGTTGCTCATGTGAGGGTGTGTGTGTGTGTGTGTGTCTGAACTCTTCTGTGTGTGTGTGTGTGTGTTTGTGTGTTTCAACTCTTCTGTGTGAAGCAGCCAGCTGTGCCACATCAAACGTCAAACCAGATTCACCCCTTTCATTATCATTACCACGGTTACAGTGAGAGGGCCGAGAGGAGCTAAAAAAGGCAGACTATTTCTACACTTGTGTGACTCAGTGTGTATTTGTGTGTGTGTGCATGTGTGTGAGTGTGTGTGTATAGGTGTGAGAGAGAGACAGACAGAAAACAAGTGCTGAAATTGAGCGGATGTAATTGCCTCTTTCCAGAATGTTCTGTCTGTGTGCGCTTGTGTTTGACGCTTGTCAAACCCAGAACCAAAAGGGTCTCTGAGCCACCTGCTCCTCATTGAGCTATTTCATTCTTTAAGACCCAGGTGCACTTAGGAAACTGCATGCACACTCAAACACACAAATACAAACTCACGCACACACACACACACTTTGCTCTTACACACACAGGCATACTAAACTTACATCTTCGACCTTTCTTCATCCAAATAGGCTCGTCACACACATTGTCAGCTTTGAATGCACTTACTTAAACAGTGTCTTACTGTCTTATGCACCTATGCACACACACGGTGCACACATCCACTCTCTTTGCACTGGATGAGAAGCGGTATGCTGAGTGCTCTCTTTCTGAGAGAACCCTGCAGCCCTACAGTCTGATAATTACAGCCTACTGCTGAAACAAAGAGGAGGTTATTGGATAACGGAGTAGGTTAGGTATTGAAAGAAAGAGAAAGTGTGTGTGTGTGTGTGTGTGTGTGTGTGTGTGTGTGTGTGTGTGTGTTGCTATGCCACGTTCAGACCTAAATTGGATATAGTGAGAGAGGACAGTGTGCAGTGTGGCAGAGAGGAGTTTGGCCTTGGCAGGGCAAAAGGACAGGAGGGTTGGAGGACATGTAAGAGCAGGGGGTCAGACCGCATGCGTGTGTGTGTGTGTGTGTGTGTGTGTGTGTGTGTGTGTGTGTGTGTGTGTGTGGCAGTATGCTTGCATGTTGCTTCTGGCATGAATACAAATGTTTCTTAAAAACTGTCCAGGACACAGAGAAAATCATGTTCTTCAAGTTTTAATATTATATATATATTAAATACATATTTTTTATGTCTTATTACATATCATTCATGTAATGTCAACACAATGTAAACATACAGATTTTGTACAATCATTGTAATCTAAAACCAATCTAATAGGGATATCTATAAGTTATTTAAAAGTGGCATGTAGTTTTGCATGCGCTTCTGTGTTTTTATAGGAGGACCAGCAGATGGCCGTCTCTTACCTGGTGACCAGCTGTTGAAAGTCAATAACAAAGCCATAGATGACCTGTCTCCCGAACTTGTTGACACTATAATCAGGTGTCCTTTCTTTCTTTCATCTATCAAGCAAAGTTTGTAGGTCATCTGTTTATGTTGTTGAACTGGCTGCCGAGTTTGTAGTGCTCAGATTGTAATTCCATATGGTTCTCCTCTAGGGAGTGTCAGGATTCGGTAACCGTGACTATCCTCAGAAACATGCTGGTGAGTGAATGACGTCACGTGCAGCTGTGCTTCTAATAGAATGTCAGTTTTGGCCGTTTTAGTTTATTCGCGTATTGACTCTACTGATTCACCCCATTTCCCAGAATCCCAAGTCCTCGTTTATGACAGCAGAAAAGAGAGCACGACTGAGAAGAAACCCAGTTAAAGTGCACTTTGCGGAGGAGGTGGTCGTCAACGGACACACTCAGGTCCAGCCACAACACACGCTCACACACACACACAGCGTTCACTCCCTCTGGTTAGGTTAGAGTTCACTCACACAGCCTCTAGTCAGACTGAAGCCTCTTGACACATCTGAAACCCAGTGCTGTGTGTCCTCAGGGAAACTCCCTTCTGTTCCTACCCAACGTGCTGAAGGTCTACCTAGAGAACGGCCAGACCAAAGCCTTCAAGTTTGATAAAACCACCACTGTCAAGGTCTGCGATCTCTGCATTTCTTCATCACTGCCACTGGCTGTATAAAAACATATATATATATATTTATTTATTTTTGCTACTACAGAATTTTTTTTTTTTATCAAAATCATTTCAAATCATTTTATGTTCTGTTTATGTATGATAAATATTGACTCCTGGTATGGCTCTATGCCTCCATGCGTAGGACATAGAGCTGACTCTGAAGGAAAAGCTGTCGATCCAGTGTATTGAATATTTCTCTCTGGTGCTGGAACAGCAGTACAGCATCACCAAACTACTGTTACTGCATGCAGATGAGCTGATACAGAAGGTAACACTCCATACATGTAACTCTCCTTCACACACACACACACACACAAGTGCACACACACATACACCATCCATTCAGCCACTCCCTCTGGTTAGGTTAGAGTTCACTCACACAGCCAAACGAGAAACACACTCAACCGTCCTAGCTCTCTCAAACACACACTATTGTTTTGTAACACTAAACACTGTCGATAACCGCTAGACATGAAGTATCTAACGGTAGAGATTCACTACAGAAGGGTGACCCTCATTAGCGCAATACTCCCTCAGGTGGTACAGAAGAAGGACTCCCATGATTACAGATGTCTGTTCCGAGTGTGTTTTATCCCACGAGATCCTCTGGACTTACTACACGATGACCCAGTCGCTTTTGAATACCTCTTCCATCAGGTACCTGTATTTGTGTGGCAGAAACTTTAATCAGTGACATCTAACCTAAATTTATTAATTACTCTATACACATTTTTGGCAAAGTCATGGCCAGTCTCTTTGCTTAACATATAGAACAGTTTGTGTGTGTGTGTGTGTGTGTGTGTGTGTGTGTGGTAGAGTGTAGGAGATGTGCTGCAGGAGCGCTTTGCAGTAGAGATGAAGTGTAACACGGCCCTGCGGTTGGCAGCACTACACATGCATGAAAGGATGGCTAGCTGTGGACACACTACAAGAGCATCTGTCAAGAGCATAACGTGAGTCACATGACATGCGCACACACACACACACAAACACACACACACACACACACACACCTATGATGCGCCAACTGTAAAATCATAATATAAAATGCTTTAAATAAAAGATTATTTGGCTAACAACAAACTGATTCTATGCATTTTTGTATGTTTTCTTCAGAAAAGAATTTGGGTTGGAAAGTTTCATCTCTCCCACGTTGCTGAGGAATATGAAAGAAAAAGACTTGCGAAAAGCTCTCACGGGTCACATGAAAAAGATCCAGTCACTGCTAGAACCTCGGCAAAAAGTATGTGTGTGTGTGTGTGTGTGTGATTGAGAGTGAGAGAGAGAGGGAGAGAAAGAGACCAAATATCCCCACTATCGCAATACAATACAACGAGAGCTGAGAATAATTTTTTTCTTTATTTACACCAACTTCTCTCCCTCGTCCTCACCCTCCCTCTGCCCCTTGCCTGCTCCCTATTTTCTCTCTCCTACTCTCAGGTGTTTTCTGTGCCTCAGGCCAGGTTGGCATATCTAACTCAGATGGCAGAACTGATCTCGTACAGTGGGAGAAGCTACAACGCCACCATGCTGGTGAGAGCGCGCTCTCCATCTGCTGCAGCACATACAACGAATAAACAAAATCTGCTTGTTTACAGGCTGTCCGCTAATCTTCGCTTCACTGGCACCCCTTGTGGCTAAAACTTGTACCACCTATTCTGTGTGAGGGGAAAGGACTGTTTAAATATCTTAATCCTCCTTTGAGGTTGGCCGTATGACCATTTTAAAACTTTGCTAGACATTCAGTGCATATCAGAATGATGATAAACATGTGGATATGTGTCTTCATAGCTGCAGGACCGGGAGTCATTGGTGAGTTTGCTGGTTGGAGCGCGGTATGGCATCAGTCAGATTCTTAACCACAAGCTCAATATGATCTCCACCATCATAGACTTTCATTACATCAGCCGTGTAGAGGTGATTTCAGAGTCTGACAGGGTCAGCATGCTAAAGGTCTACCTGCATGACATCCAGGTGGGTAGGCAGATACTCCTTCCTGCACAAACCAAGACAGAACAAAAACACCGTGTTTTTAGCTGTGTTTTTAACAATTTATCAGTATGAGCCATAAGCACACCAATAATCTTTTTTTTTATCTCCTTGTGTTTAGCCCCTGGCCTTGCTAATGGATTCAGTATCTGCTAAGGACTTGGCCTGTTTGCTGGCTGGCTACTGCAAATTATTGGTAGATCCCAACATGAATGTGTTTCGTTGGGGACCTCGACCTAAAATACGTCGTATTCCTTTGGAAGAAGGTGAAAGACCTTGATTTCAGTAATTTTTTGTTTTTTTCTTTTGAGTAGGTTATTCTATTGATTATTCTGTTCTATTGATTCTATTGACTAGGCCGTTTTATTTCTATTCTATTGATCAGTATTTTAATAAGAGAGTAATCATTGATGAAGAGAGGACATTACATAAAAAGTAAATTTTTGACAAGAAATTGATACGTTTCTGTGATGTTGACACCATAATTAATTTGTTCCCTAGGCTATGGGTTTCGCTGTGGCAGTGACTCGGAAGACAGCTCAGAGGAGGACTACCCAATGGACAATGTTCTGGACACACAGTTCTCTAAAGACACAGACACGAACAGCGCAAAGGAAGATGGGAAGGACGAAGAAGATAAACAAGAGATCAAGGCAGAGACTGTCAGGGTAATTGTGACACAGGCAGAAGTAATGTTCAATGCAGAGGGAGATGACCTCGAAAGGACGCACACAAGTGGCTTTATTGAAGACGAGGACTATGTCGCAAGAGTGGACGCTCTACTAGAGACAGGCTGGTACACTGACCCAAGGGTCAACAGCAGCTTCTCCAGTCTGTCCAGTAGCTCCCTCAATGCTCTTGAAGAGAGTAGCAGGACATACACTATAGAGCCTTTTCAGGAAGAGATACCCAAATTAGATCAGGCTGCTGGGTCTAGCCTGGATGTCCACCACCCATACCTCTTGGAGATGCCCGAACAACTGAACCAGGATAATGATTCACAGACCCCAGTGCAGCCAGGTTTGCAATACCATGACCACTCCCAAATGTCTGACTACCTCCCCAGCCCAAACGAAGTCAGCGATGAAGCTCTGAGTGATTTGGAAGGAGATGAAAACAGAAATTATAGACTTATTCCAGGTGTGTCTGCAGGCCTAGACACTGTGCTAGCTTCAGGGAGTAGCAGTAGCATTAAATCTTCAGTAGCTGGCATTGATGTTCAAGCACTCTTAACAAGGATCCGAAGCCATCCAGCTTGCAAGCAAGAATGGGAAAACTCTAACCTCAGCCACAGAGAGCAAGCAAAAAAATCTGCCAGGGTTAAAGCTCCACCTCCACCTCCACCTCCAAGAACAGTGTCGTCAAGGGTTCATGAAACAATAAAGGACTCCATAGACAATTGTTCAGTATCAGACGATGAGTTCTTTGATGCCCAGGATCGTCTTACTCCACCAGTTCTAGATCCTCCAGGAGGTCAGTGAGCCTTGTATAAATGTAATTAGACATTTATCCTATATATAATGTGTGCTTTTCTTCTAGAGAATCTTCTTAGCTATTTATTATGGATTTTATTCAATTTCTCCTGTTTCTTATGTTCAGTTGCTTTTTTTCTCAATCTGTTCCAGAAAAGGACACAAATGTGAGTGGCAAAAAACAACTTGTGAGAATGACTGATGTGAAGGTCTGTGTGGAGAAGACATCAGTGCTTGAAACTATACAAAACAACGAGGACAAGTGGCACAAGAACATTTCCTTACCTAGCAGTGGACACAGCCTAAAGAAGAAAACTTCATCCCTTACTCCTGCTGAAAATATTCTAGACAACAAGGAGTTGGAAGTTCATCAGCTATCGCTGGTCCTGGTCCCCCAGCGAACCGAGAGAGAATCTAAGCCTGTTTTGGATAATCACATCTCCGAGCAGACGGGCCAGCAGTGTAATGGAGAGATTCCTGGCCGCAATGCTCACTTGTCCTCTGAGCTTTTGGAGATGGAGCCAGACACCATGGAGTTTAAGCCTGTTACTACAGCGGGGCCACCACTCTCTTCCCCCTTAATCACAGCGGTATGGCAAGGTAAATCTCAACCAGTGACTGCAGTGGATTCTATTCCAACCCTTTGGAATAGAAGCAAGCAACAGAAAGAAACTTTCAGTCAAGTCCCAGTATGTTTGGAAAATGCTCTTCCCAGTCATGTGCATGCCAAGACATCTGATAATCAAAATATTTCAAAGCCCACAGAGATTCCAGAGGCTCAAAGAGATACATTAATCAAGAATAAGAAAACTGTAGAAAACCAAACATTGCCTCTTTCCCAACCCAAGAAAGAAGTTTCCTCAAAGCCTCCAGTACCTCCAAAACCCACTTCCATTGTTTTTCAGCAATCAGCAGTTCCTAACACTGATCCTGCTCTAAAACTTGAAGGTAAGAAACACGTACCTTTAAATGGGCTTTCTTTGCAACCCTGGCCCCAGCAAAAAGAGACCAGCACAGCCCCTACTCTGAGTAAAGGGGTGTCTCTGAGCCATGAGAATCTTACAAGTGAACTAAAGTCAGAGGATATTTCTGTCAAAGCGACCAGTGCTTCAACGACTCCAACTCCCACTTCCACACCAACTCCATCCCCATCGGTGGCTATTAGAGGTTCCATAAGTATGGATCCCAATGATCCGTTTGGGATTGGGGTCAGTTTAAGAAGCAGAACTTCTTCTGGGCGACTGTCTGCTTCTGCACTACGTGGAAAGATCCAGGACATGCCATGGTATCTCACCCGATCCCAGGAAATCTTGGGGACAGCAGCACTCAGCAGAAACAAATCAGACACTAAACCATCCAAGGACACAGATGAGCATAAAGAACCTATGAAGGAACCATCAAAAGTCATTTCAGTACCTTCTTTGAATGACTGGAAAGATGAAGATGCAGAAGTTGTTGTAGTGAAACTCAAAGATGGCCCACAACAAGTGGCCTCACTTGTAAAAGAGACCAGCGAGACTTCATTGTATGGTCATCTGGACCTGAACCAGAATGGTGTGCATGGCTCAACTGAATTCTACCCACACTTGGGAACATGCAAGTCTGAACAGCCCCAATCTCAAAAAGGTACAAAGGATGACGATCTGGAAAGACCTTCTCCTCCATCCAGCACTGGCACGCCCCATCGGGAAGCATGTGGCTGCCATACTGTTTATGCCCACTGCTTCAGCACGGATGTAGATGATGTATGTAACTTCGATGATGACCTGACAGTTTATGAGTTCTCCCGTCAGAAACAGATTAGCAAACCGCCCCAGGCCTACTCCACACCTTCTTCCCTTACAGCACCTTCTCCAAACATCCTGTCCCTGCTCAGAGACTCTCCTCGGCCCCTCTCAACGTCTTCAGAGCTCAGCCCGCTCCTTACCCCACCCCGGCCACTGGAGCCTCGACTCTTGGGGTACAGCCCTCTGGAGGATCCACTACGTGACCTTCAGAGCAGACGGTACATAATGGGCCCCAAGCGTACAGGACTTAAAGGGGGCTACACATCCCTGCACAGAGACATCGACGAGCTACTCCTGGTGCTGAAAAATGGGGAATCTGCAATAAAACCTGCATGCCACAAGGAGCAGTGTGAAAAGGGCAGTAGTGTGAATGGAAACTCTGTTTCAGAATCGGAACGCTGCCTGGTACAGGCTGAGGCACGGAGGCTGGCCTCAGGTTGCCAGCGTGCCACGCGAGTTAGCTGGGCACCGGACGATGCACTCCTGTCTCTAGGCAATAGCTTTGGGGCCCTTGTACATCTAGCAGCAGCTTGTCTCAGAGTGTCTTGTTCAGACTGCGGAAGTTGCCATGGTGATATTGATGGAGTTGAGGCCCTAAGGAAACTTCAGGAGATTGTGTGCCTGTATAAAGAGTTTGTGACGGCCGTTGAAAAGACCGGAGAGGGAGAAGGGGTCAGGTTATTGGCCAAACAGTGCACAGTTCTCATCTCTACTGTATTCTCACTCACACAGCTCTTCAGGACACATAGTCCAGATACAGACAATAGACACTTACCTCTTAACTTCTGAACTTGGACTTTATGGGTGAAACTGAACATAGAACTCAAAGAGAGAATGGTGATTACTCATTTCATTAAATGACTATAAATGTGTGCTGGCACACATGAAATAAAAGTAAGTGCCGTATACACACACAGACATACGCAGACATACACATTCATACACACTAACAGGCAAATAAGTCTACCCAAAAGTATACTTTTATCCTATAAAAATGTTGGTCTTGCCAAGTCTCTCTATAAACCTGGGTTATGAATTTATTGATACATACAGTAGCTATTTTCTAACAGTTCTTCTAATATGTACAGTGTGTATTCAAGTACTTATTTATTTTTACATACATGTATGTCCACCATGGATTCTAACCTGTTTTCATTTTGCTGTATGTAAATTCCTACCTCTTGGTATAATATCCATGGAAACCTAAAAGAAATTGACAGTATTACAATGTCCCATTTTTTTTCTGTTTTGTTTGGCGTGTTGCTCTTCAGTGGTTTAGGTGTGGTACTTTAGGATAAGACAGGCAAAAGAGATGCTGACAACTCAACTTACTTCTGAACATGTACACAAACAATGGATGCTAGCATTAGCTCAAGACTCCGCAATCATGTGCTGTTCTTTTCTCATCTCATTACCCAAAGGACGTTTCTTTGTTTTTGTCTGAAAGACTGGAATATGGGAAAAGACTGTAGGCAGTAGGTGTGCGGCAGTGTGGAATTTTATATCTGTACGTCAGTCTGAACATTTGATGTTGGTTTTTATATTTGTGAGTTAGCTGATATAATTGTAGCTATCAGTTTTATCCAAAGATATTTTAGCAGAGGAGATGTGCTTTTTCATAAAGTAACCACCACCATTCACTTCTGACACTGACTGATCCGACACTGGTCAAACTATAGTATTTTCACTGGTATTTATTTTATTACTATGCAAATGTCACCGATTCATCATGACAATTTTATCACATATCATTCTTTCTTACGGTGAGTATTTTATATGTCTGATATCAAAACTGTTATTGAGCACTAATAATTTCATTTTGATAAGAGGGCTTCCCTAATTAACCTAAGCCTTATGCTTGATCTTGAAGGATTTTTAAGAAAACACCCTTCATCAAGGTCAAAGACAATTAATTATGCAACATGGATCCAAATTTGCCTTGTGTTGATTGGAGGAAAAAATACTGTTTCCAAGGGTTGTTCTGTCTTCTGCTAGTGTTTTTCAATAGTCTTAGGCAGCCCCAGATTTACTCAGTGCTCTGCATTTTGTTGTTTGAATTATGCTAAAATTAATTGTGAAGCCTGAAGAACTGGCTGCAAGGTCTTTAGTAGCATTACACATTTCATGTTGAGGGTGGACCTCTCTGAAGTTTCACGTGGAACATGTGAGGTAAGGGAGCGCCTGGTTCTTGTTCTCGTTCAGATGGCTGGCAGCTCTGACTGATGATAGGCTTATAATCTCATTTAACATGAAACATTTTCAGTGTTTAGCTGTATTCTTTACATTATAGAAGAGCTTCCAGATGGCAAGAGTAGTCATACACACATACACACTGAACACACTGATTAGATGTTGAATAATTTAGATGTTGAATAAAGAAAACTTCAGAAGTTTTCTTTGATGCTAAAGGTAATGAATGCAAATGCATAAGGACAGAGGAAAAAGTTCAATGTTGAGGGATGGTTTCTTACGACTACAAGCAAAATTTTTGGTCATGTGATCTGTTAATATTTTATAAATTTGTAGCACGTCAGCACAAGTTAATACACTAATCTCTGCGCTGATAGAGAAATTTCATATGTTTACCTAAAGGAGGAGAAGCTCAAATGTTCTGTAGCTCTCAATGTTTCCTGAAGTGAAAGAAGTTCATAACTGCAGCAAATGGAAAAGGAAAATATTTGCTAAATATATCCGAAAAAATTAGTATGGGTTTAACCTGAATTCAGAATGCACATAAACCAAGTGCACGTATGAAAATAGTGTGTATTCAGAGTATACATAGACTAGATTTTAACAGTGGAAAAATGTCTTAACTGTACAGTAAAAAATGGTATATAATGAAGGGACAATCGTGACGTCATTTTTCATTCCTTCTACTGTATCAATAATTAAAGAATGGATTTGAATGGAATCTGCATTGAACTGTTTTTTCCTGGGCATTTTTCTCTTGGCTTTAAAGTGTTTCTGCTTTGCAATTCATAAGTTCGATGTGCTTATTCCCAGTCTTGCTACATGTTAAAATGTTTCATATAGTTCAAAGCCCTTGATCATTATTTTTTTCAAACTGTTTTTCATAATGTATCCCTTACATCCACTCACGTTTGCTCTCATGCCCACAGTGGGAGATTACAGGCTGAGGTTCAGATTAAATGCTGTCAAATTAATATGGAATTCAAATCAACTGAGTGATTATATTGATGTGGATCTTTTTGACTGCTGCTCATCATGTCCTGGCCTAATCTGGTGTATTTTAGCAGTGGAAGGAGGGGTGCACATTAATACTAAGGTTTGTAAGTTGGTTCAGAAAGCTCATTCTTGATTAGCTGAACGATTATCTGGTGTTATTTGAAAGTACATCATAGAACTATGGCAGTTCAATTTACAAGGACGGTATCTGAAATTGTTACCAACACCTCATCAAATAAAAATCTAATACAGTACATAGTAAACCACTAATAAATATAGCTTGCATGCTCAATAAATGTTAAATGAATATGTTTTGAAACGGAGCTCTATAGAGTCACAGGACAGAATTGGATGGCCAGCATTCAAGGTATAATTTCAGTGACTGCTAATCTCACAATGCCAGGGTAAATATTTGAGAAGAGGTGAGGTATTTAGCAATACAGACCCACCTCTGCTAAAACCCTGGACCCTTTATCGTTACAAGCTGAAAATCAATACTGGGAACCCAGCTGGATTCGCTGGAGCCTGTGATCACGTTAAGCATTGTCTGAAGCTTTGCCTAATCTTCAGTGCATGGCCTGTGAGACAAATATATCAGTAGTATAACACCAAATTAAGAATAGAACGACTGATGTTTTTATCTTAACCATATTCTGAAAATCAGTTCTGCAAATGCAACGCCTTGCATGGTGTGATAACAGATTAGACAATTATTGCAAATGTTCTTGAAGAACTGGGAAAATACAGTGTAAAAAAGTAAATACTTCTTCTAAAAAACCAAAATGAGTGATTAGCATCAGTGCTAGCATAAGCCTACTTTTGGGAACCTTTCCACAGAGTGCATTACGTCTACCGTCTCTTTACGAGGCCATTTCTGTGCTTCTGCCTTTCCCACCTAACCCTCCGTTTACCGGCAACCAAAGTCACTTGAGCAGAACTGGACTGTACGCAGACACGTCCTCAAGCTCAAACGCTACTCGAGCTCAATAACTTTCCCTTAGGTCCATTATGTCAACAGAGGTTATGTGGAGGGATGCTTAAAAAGCAAAGCCAAGAGCTGTACTGTTTGTGTACATGCACGTATGTGGGACAGGGTAGAAGAAGGCATGAATGTGAGGATTCCAGCGATCAAAAGGGAAGCATCTTACAACAATGCAACACCATGAAAGGATGGATGTTGAAACGGATTAACAAAACAATACATTTCAGAAATGGGTTTAAAAATAAATGTAATGTGATATCTGAAACTTTACAAACCTTAACATACATGTATGAAGCTTACCACTCAAAGAATAGGGTTTCTCTGCACACTGTTCATACAAAAGATAAAATCCTGTAGTGTTTACTTTGTTAACTAACAGGGAAAAGTTACACTGTGAATAAATTTTGATTAAAGTGAATAAAAAAAAAAGTTCCATTAAGTGTAACAAAACCAGTGGAATTTCTCATTTACTTACACTTACATGATTTCACACTGATCACAAGAAATAAAAAACATTTTCAAAATATAATACATGGATTTCATCCAAATGGCAAGAAATACTGAAGAGGCTTTTACATTTGATTTGTCTTTACATTTGATGGTCCACAAAAATGCCATTAATCAACTACACCAGACTATGAGGAAGGCACGACAAGCAAGATTTTCGCATTTTCCTTGAAAGTGCTTCAGCCGATATAACCTCAACACTTCCCATTAGCCTCTGAGAGAGGGGAAAAAAAAAAACACACACACGGGTATTCATTTTGCCAACTTTCAGATGAGACCATTTCTCATCATAACATTTCCTGTACTCTACATGGCTTATGCATCACCCATTCTCCATCCAATTTATTCACACCCAAATCTCAAGTCAGAGCCCCTCTCACTACTCTATCAGCAACATTATCCTGAGAAGCACCATTGTTAACTGCTTGGCACACCACATCATCAGGCGTCTCGCTGTGCTTGGAGGTGAACGTTAAGTGCTTCAGTTGCTGTGATTTCACACCGAATAAGTGGTAATTGCACACTGCAATTTCTACTGTGCCAGGTCACGTGTAACACAGGTGACTGTGGTTCCCCATCTGGACGTCCTTTCCCCCCATGGTCGTAACTGAAATGTCGATTTAGTGTGCCTTTTACAGTGATAAGACAGAGAAATGTACCATAGAGGGACCAAATAAGAGTCTGGTGTGGTCCAGGCACCAATTTGTGCGTTTTATTAGGTTCAATACAATTAATAACACAAAATGGATTACCTGCCCACATTTCTCAGAGACAAATAGTGTTCAGTCACGTTAAATTATATTGACACTTTAATTCTTAAATCTCCATCCTCAGGCCTGACAAACCGCTGTAGTAAAGGACACAGCTGGACCAAGTAAGTTTCTTCCAGCACACTTTGCCAAGTAAGAGTTCATCTAGGAAACAGAACGTGAATGAAATTCCATTAGACCTGCAAGTGAATAGAAAACGGCAGTGTCTTAGATCTCCGACAAAGAGCAAGCAGCGGTAAAGAATAAATGTAGAGGCCAGTCGGTGAGCATCCTTAGTGCATTCTCTGGGGGCCTCCCATCTCCAGCACTTCCTCACGCCCCCCCCACCCATTTCTGCCAACTACTCCTCAGACGACTTTGAGCAGGAGCTCGTAAGTGGCATTGATAATCCCCCACGACAGCAGTGAGCGATGGTAGTTCAGCGTGGCGCCCCGGAACAGCCTCACCAAGCTGCCACCCCTCTCCCTCCACACGGCCATCAGCACCTGACCGCAGGGCACAAAGGCGCCGCCCACCTGTGCCTGCGCCCGCGACTTCACTACGTTCAGCGGGTAAAACATGATGCCCAGCGCAGCGCCCAGCAGCCCACCGCACACAAAGTCGTTGACCAGGTGGCCGGCGCGGGTGCGGGCCTCGGGCAGACGCTGCTTGATGGGCCCGCGGAGGCCGAAGAAGAGCACGTTGCTGGGGCCGTTGCGCATCAGCACGGGCACCAGCCCGCGGTAGCACTCGCGCACGCCGTGCTCGCGCAGCAGTGTCTGGAAGGCGTGCGCCGTGTTGCGGAAGCGCCCGTTGTGCCGGTGGTCCTGCAGGAGCGTCTGCACGCGCTCGAAGGGCGTCAGCGCCGCCTCGGCCGTGCCGGCCAACGCCGCAGCCGTGCTGCGCGTCAGCAGCTCAGGCACGCCGCTCGCCCTGGCGTGCCGCAGCAGCAGACGCGAGAAGTCCTCGTACAGGCCGAACATGATGGCCACCGTGGTGGTCTTCTGCAGAAGCGGTGGCAGCAGGCCGCGGTACAGGTTACGCAGGCCCTCGTAACGGATCTGATGCACCGCCTCGCTGACACGCATCCCATGCAGCTGCTGACGGAACAGGACCTTCTGGATGGGGAAGGTGGTGATGATGTTCGTGAAGGCGGCCACCGAGCCGCACACATAGTGCTTGCCGCGATGGCTGAAACCCGTTGCCCCGGCGACATGTCCACTTTTGCTCAGCATGCCCTGCGGTGGAGGCGGGGCCTGTGGTTGCGGGGCCGATTCAGGGTCCATAGTAGTGACCGCCCCCATGGGAACTCAGACATACGATTCGTCTGTACAATGGAATTCCACATCCATATGAACACCCTTCAATAGTGTTTACACCTGCAACAGAAAGAAAATATAAGCCTTACAATTATATGACATATCTTAATGATAATCTCAGAGAGCAGAACAAACTATTAAACACCAGTACATCTATATACAAAGGGTGGGTAAATATTACATAATCATCACAGTGAAGAGGAGGAGGATTGGGTTTCAAGATCACAGAGTGAAAGTCATTAGCTAAGAATATATGCTTACTTCATCTCCAGTGATGAACCTTGATACATAACTACATGAGCGTGCATATTACAGAGTTCTTAATTAATACCAGGTTTAATGCGTAGCCTGGGAAGCAACAGGTTGAAGGTTTAACGCTAAACAGCGTAATTAATTAATCTAAACTACTTAATTGGAGTGACGCTTGGATTACATAAAACAGTCAAGAATAAAAAGCGATTGCTCATAAAACAAATAAATAAATAAAATAAAATACAGCTGTCTAAACTACCTTCCCCCCCACCCAAAGAGCGTGATCTTACGTAGCTAGCTGGCTATATAGATTGCCTGATGTACGTTTTGTCCCGCTAGCCAGCTACATGGTTAGCTAGCTCTAAAGCACGAATATGTTTTCTTCGATAAAAGGTTAATTCTCAATGCATAGTGCATCTTGTTCTTAAACAGATGATCGCCGATGGAAGTCAATAGAGCTAACTAGGTTAGCTAGCTAGGTTTGCTAGATACCATTTTGAACGATATAGCTAACACTAGCCACAATACACTATGCGCTTAGGTAGACTGCAAAAGATAGCATGAGATCTTTAACCTCCAATCTGACACATGGGGTTAGCCGTCTCACTTGAAGAGATTAAATTAGGATGAATGTTTTTTGTTCAACCATGTGTAAATAACTGAACTACGCTTTAAAATAGCCTAGTTATATGGGAGGAATAAAACCGATAGGGCGTGCCCTTGGTTTGCTAACTAGCTTGTATGACATTGATTACGTTGACTGTGATTAGCATCTCATTAGCCAGCTAGCTGTGTTAGCTAGCTAACCTACCTCAGTTAGCTAGGAAATATGGGCTCATCAAGACCAATGCTACAGATCACATCTTGCAAAAATCGCCATATCGCTAAAATGATAGCTAGCTATATCGTTAAGTCGCTGTCATACCTTTAGCCAGCTAGCTCACTAGCAGATGCCTAATCCCAATCATACTGATCTTTGGTTTTCAATTCGCTACGGCTCCTGATCCCGTGCCCAGGCATAATTTATATAATTATACCAAGTTCTACTTTTAATATGGATACATTAATGTAGCTAAATGAACACAGATCACTTAATGTCAGGCTATCACAGTCAACCTCTCAAAATCCTTCATGAAAGAAGCCAACCAGGTCTAGCTAAGCTAGGTAGCTAGCTAACTGATAGCAACGTCTGCGGACTAAAACGTTAGCAAGTTGCGTTCTCCAGTCAGGGACGTGACGTGACGTTGAGATAACCATTTTCTTAAGTACTTTTACAAATGCATAATTCAGTTGTGGCGCTGAAGCTCTCCGACTGAGTACACGTTTCTTTAATTACCTTGGTGGACACGTTGAAACAGTGTCGTGGTAAAGATCCTGGAACGTCACTTGACAGGTCGCGCTTTAGTTTATTCTTCTTTTATACGACGATGCGGTGAACGGCCATTACTGACACCTACCGGAGGCACCTATCTGGACTCTTTGTGTTGCTTTTTTTCTTAAATGCCCTGTCCCATACAGTAATTCTCAGTTTGTAAAAGTATTTCAAGTTTCCAAGCTCAGGGTTCAATATACCTTTTGTACTTTTAATAAAAACTAAGATTCCCTCGAGCAATAACTTACACGGAAGCGGGAACTGAATAGGACAGTTGCCCTACATTTTAGCCAATCAGCAACGAGCCATGCTTATAACATCCAACGCCCTCATGCTTAGTGAATAGCCTTTAGATTCAAATCAGCATAGCCGAGACGTATTTTTGACTACTTGAAATTAAAGGACGTAAAATTTTAATTTGTGAAGTAGTTATTTTTATTGTTTATAGAAAGAACAGTAGTAGAAAATACATAATCATCTTTGGATATATGTGTATATGTACTGAGTGTTAGTGTATATGTGTGATAGAACTCAGGTATGGATGCCTGCTACTGCAACTAAGTTCTATTGTTAGCTTACTATGAGATGTGAAATGGCAGACAAATTCCTCATCTGTGTACACATACTTGGCCAATAAAGCCTCATTCTCACTTCAGCTATGTAGTCATACATGCTCTGAAAGCACACAGCAAAAACTCCCAGTTCCCACCAGATTTACAATGTCAGGCGCAAAGGACACCACATAATCATTACTTCTCACCTCAGCATGGCTGATCCTATGCTCTGACAAACGAATGGGAGCCCTCTAAGAGAAGTTAGGGTCTTTATATGTGTAACATATGAAGCCATATTTATATTGGGTATTTACATGTGTAACATATAAAGTGATATTTATATATGGTATAGCATAAGATGGCAGGAGAACATCGTGCCATAGTGATATTGTGGAATATATATGCAAAGCTAAGAGATCCCACAGCTACCTAAATTCCCTCTGGTTATCAGTATCCCTGGTGCGCAGTTTCAGCCTTGGGAGTCCCGTTGCCTGAGGGAGAAACAGATCGGTGTGAATTCTGCATCTGTCTTCCCACCAGCATTACAATGGGGCAGCACGACAGACACAATAAACCCTATAACATACAGACCTGGAAGTGAAAATCTCTAAATCGCATCACCAAAATACAATGCGCATTTCACTTGTCGTGAGTATAATCACTGCTTCACAGTGTACCCTAGTCATTTCCTATGAAAGGAAGTATTAGACATCGGTATTAATCTATTTTTTAACAAAAATTAAATCAGCAGTAGTATTTCAGATGCAGTTTAATTGCAATCATTACTTCAGTTTGGGTGCTGTTGGGGTGCCTAATATAACCACCACAAACAAAACACTGAGGTTCAATACTGGATCTTAAAAATAAATAATCAAGGTGTCCCCCAAAGTAATGTCTTAATTTCTTGAGTACAACCTTCCATTAGTTGCTAGCTATAAAACAATATTTTTGGATGTGTTATAGGCTATGTTACTAATAATTCAATATTGATGGCAAACTAAAGAAAAACGAGCATGAGCAAGATATTTAGTTAAAGGAGGAAGTAGCTTTAGTGTAACTTAGCATTGACCTGTACTGCATGACTGAAAATATATGACTTGAGCTGGAGTTTTGATGTAGGTGGAAAGCTCTGTCTATTGTGTCAGAGCCACTGGATTCCCGGCCTGTTCTTTTCTCCTGCAGCAGGCCAAACACACTGGCCTACGAGTCGAAAATGTTGTGAACAATGTCTCATCTGATGGACACTTTTTTTCCATGTCTGTGTAAATCCGTCGTTTACACCACTGACAAGTACACCTCAGAGGTTTTGAGACCAGTGAAATCTGGATTCATAATGAGGGATTTTAGAACCGCAACCCCACTGTAATATTTGTTTCTGTGGACTTCTGTGCATTATACTTGACAGCTCAGGAGATCAGGCATCTCAGGAAACCGTATTTACATATTTTTATTGTATGTGCACCTTTCCTGACCAGGACATACTAATATCAGTTGCCCTCAATGTTTCCCTCAATATTCCCCTCTTCGTCTGAACGAACACGTTGCATATCTGGTTGCATGTAATGAATTAAATTCTGTAGTGAAGCTTTGGTAACCGTTCTGAGCAGTTATCTGTTAGCCAACAGATTTAGGATAAAAATATTGTATATTATGTTTGACGAGTAATTAAGAATTGGCAGAAGAAAATTGAAGAAGAAGTTTGACTCATTTACTGAATCTTTCTAAGAGCATCCATTCCTGGCAACTCTGGCCACCTGCTTAAATGGCACATTTGGGTCTCATCTATCAATGTGTTCATTTGAAATGGAAAAACACTTCATCACCAGTGCACATTCATTGACTATTTAAAATGAGAGAAGTTCAGATTCTTCTTCAAGGGCTCTATTTCACGCTGCTCATGAAATGTCATGAATTCATGCAGCATCTTGATGCAGTTACAGAATTACTCTTTAATCGTTAAAAGTAGTATGTCACCGCTTTTTTTTCTTTCATTTGTTGCTTTCTTTGTTTTATTATATATTAGTTTGTTTGTTTGTTTGAGGTATGCTTCCTTGCCACTTGTTTCTTTTACCCAATAAATATAGTATGCGTGTAGATACACAATATGTATACTGGAAAATAACAATTAAAAATAGAACTGAAAGAACATGCTTTGGCAATGGAATAATTAAGCAACATTATGGAGGAAAATTCTGAATCCAAAAAAAACAACTCGCAACAATTCCATAGAGCAAAAAGACCAAACTGCGTGGACTGTGTCGACCTTGACTTGTACGTGTGAATCTGTGGAGTGTCGTTCATTAATTACTTCGTTCGTCCGGTGGACTAAGTAAATGTACTGCCATTGTACATCAGCAGGTGGCAACAGTTACTCGTATGTAATTTATAAATGTGGTCATAGTAAGAGAAGAAGAAACGGGACCCTATCAATTTTAAGAGGGGGGAAATATAGACACGTTCTTCATTTCAACAAATAACTTACAAACATTAATCACATCATCATATTATTTATATGTTTTTATAACAGCGTTCCAAGTAAAATACGAATTAATATGGGCTGGAGCGTGTTTCTTAGTAATTTAGCTGTTTATTTTGCATTGTTCACCCATTTCACAAGCATGGTAGCTGTAACAAACATTAAAAAATCGCGGGAAACATTTATGGCATGCAGGAAAACAGCTGTTGATGAGAAGCTGGTTGACTTCACATAATTTAACAAAACGCGTCTGTTTGTTTTGATCTTGGACTTGCTTTCCTAAGAAACATGAGTCGGAAAACAAAAATACCGAAATGTCTCCAAGAGGAACTGAAGGTTGACAGGGTTGATCAAGATATGCATGTTGTAAACTGACAACCTTTCGAAGCTAAATTTGCTAGCTAACATTTTTTTGTAAACGATTGTTCGCTGCATTGTAATGTCCGTTACTTGTATAATTGGAAAATATTTTAACTCTAGTTTAATTGATTCACATAGGTTGGCTCGAGCAGTAAAGATGAGGCTCGACTTAGTTGAACAGCTGAGAATAAAAGAATGTCATTTATTACAGAACGGGGATCAAAAAACCTCCGAGGATCTTTTGCAGTCTTCTGGAAATCTTGATGTGTCCTCGATAGAGAAGGCCAGTTTCCTTCAAGGAGAGCAATATTCTTCCCATGGCACGTCGAAACATTTACTAGTATTTGTCAGACAATTTTAAATCGTTTTGAATTGAAATGGTTATTGTGTATTAAAAGATTCAACTTTTTTTGTAATTGGCGTCTATAGGTAACCCTCTTCATAGCACTGCCTTAGAAGACGATTACAGTCCCGAACCTAACAGTCATCAGAGGTCCAATGCGGGGAGAAATACGGGCAACAAAAAAGTAGACCATATCGGCACAGTTACACCGAAAACATCCGTCATTTCGAAAAACCGTTTGACCAAAACAAAACGTAAAAGTGGAGTCCAAGAACAGAATAGCTCAGATTCAGAAGAGAGTCGAATACCGTCACAGCGAAAGCCCCAAGCACCAAAATACCAAACCAGGTATTTTACGTTTCATGAATCTTCTGTATATTTATCACAGCCAGATTACTTTGCATACCAGTTAGTTTCGTTAATTGACCGTCTGTGAGGAGCCTGATTTTCATCATGACTTTAACCATTTCAGTAACAACAAAATCAATACAAGATCTTATTCAGTTCTGTGAGTTGTTTTTGTTCTCAGACACCTCCAGACCATCTCAGAGAGCAAAGAGGACAAGGGGAGGAAAAGCACAGAGTCTGAGGTCTCAGCGGCAGCTGTTTCCAAGGTCTGTTTTGTTTATTAATTTATTTTCTATGTATTTTTAATGTATTTCTTGTTTTCTTGGTTGTGGTGGTTGCCGCTGGCAGTTGTCCCCAAGCGGAATGTGTGTATAAGAAAATGTTTTTTTTTTTTTTTTAAAAAGAACTGGAATGTTTTGGTTCTTTCCAGGATCCGATCACTGATGGTTCAGCAGGTGCTGGGTCACATGACCATGGCCGGTGGCAGCCATCTTTATCCTCGGAAGAGTTGACTGATGAGGATGAGAGTTTTGTAAGTGTGACATGCTATTGTCCTGGTTTGCTTTACCTTCAGTAAACCAAACTACATGTTGTTTTTGCCTGCAGCATCAGCAGTGCACATGAATACCGTATGCAAAACAATTCTGTCCAAATACAGGACTTTTGCAAAGCTGTTTTTAGGAACAGTACAAGCTGTCTTACTTGCAGTCCTGCAGTCTTAATTCAACGATATATCAATCCGTTCACTATTTGTTATAATATGTTTACTTGAGGTTAATTCTTGTATACCTTGACTTGGCTGCAGGATCCAAATAATGAAAAACGCAAAACATCCAGTGTGACACTGCAGAAGAGTCGGAGGTCCTCCTCCAGGCGCCAGCAGAGAGGTCAGAAACTAAAGAGGAAGTCCTCATCTGGATCCTCAGGTAAACAAAAAAGCAAAGACTTAGTCCATGATTGTAACAATGAAAAGGTGGTTGTTAGAAATAACGGTCCCTGAGCCTCAAGAATGGCTTCTGAAGTTTGACAGGTTTTGAATCGCTTGTGTATCTGACCGTTCAAAGATGGGCAGTGAAATCTTAGAGACTTCGTTAAGATGAGATTTAAAAAATGTTATAATCAACTTCTATAATAAACTTCTTTTTCATTTTACTATATTTTATTGCTTGTGTTTTAACTTTACAAGTTAGTTTGGAAATAAGTTTTATTAGTTTTATGTAAGGCCAACATTTGTGACTTTCTGTTGGTGTGCTAGGTAGATGAGAAATGTATTTCTTTTTATAGATGGTGGAAAACTCAGTAAGAAGTTGAAACGTGGTGGTGTGAGAAATTTGATTGATCTCGATGTCATTCTTGAAGCATTCCAGCAGTTTGCCACTGACTACAAGTAAGATTTCCATACCTGTTGAACTGAAGTGCACTGAATATGTAAAGCATTTGTGTATGTTTCCCAGTAAGATCTAATTGTATACTCTAAGATTGTTTGTTTGTTTGTTTGTTTGTTTTGCTCTTGTAATGTAAATTAATTATGGCTTTGAACGATTGTCAATTTTAATTATTTTACATAGGGAGACGATTCATTCTGAACCTGTTAAACAAGCCATAAATGCAGTCTCTTGCTCTTTTGAAGAGCAGCTTAATGAAATGGTGAGTGTCTGAACACTTTTATAGTAAATACTGCTTACATTTGTTATATTTTGTTCCTTTGTCTCGTACCGTTACAGTTACTCTCAACAGTAACATGTCTGTGTCATAGATCACAGCAGTTAAAGAGTACAGCAGTGTGAAGCGGCGTGCACAGAAGGTAATTCCTAGCTCCTCTTAGAGAGTTGCTCTTCCTGAACACATCACCACCTCAGCAACGGTAGCTTTTCACATCAGTGCAGACAGTGCAGAAATGGTGAGAGTTGTGATTCACGAAATAGATTTTTGCAGTTGGAACGGGTAATGGTTTAAGCAATGCCGTGAGCCGTTTCCTGTTGAGTGTGCTTTCTCTAATGCTGTGCAAGACATTTAATTTCAGGATCTCTCTCTCTGCTCAGATTAATAGTACCCTGAACCACAAGAAGTCTAGACTGCTGGAGGTCAAAAACGAACTAATCAAGTAAGTAATGACAATTTACACGGAATTCGCTGGATTTACCGATGCACTTTTAGCTCAGAATGTTGTAGCCTACTTTGGAGCAAAACGGCATTTGAGTAAGCTTTATTGGATGGCGTTTATTCAATGAATGGCGCGGGCTTGGCCGACTGACTGGGTCGCGGCCGTTGCTATCCGCTGTGTCAGGACTGAGGCAGAGCTGAGCAAACTGAAGAAGGAACACGGTCGGCTGGAGACGAGGCTAAAGGGCCTCACACAGGGCACCGCCTTCATCGCCAACCTAAAGGAGCTGAACAGGAGGTACCTGCAGCACCGCACTGCTCACCCTGAGGAGCCCGAGACGGTGAGTGTGTCGAAGGCCAGAGCCCAGCTCGACGAGCCTTTGTTCTGTTAGACAAGAAGTACTAAATATACACCCATCAGCCACAACATTAAAACCACCTGCCTAATTAATGCTGTGGAACAGCAGTGTTATTTAGCAGCAGGTGTTTTAAACTGTGAATTGTGAGGTGGGGACTCCATGGATCGGGCTTATTTTTCCAGCACATCCAACAGATGCTTGATCGGATTGAGATCTGGGGAACATGGAGGCCCAGGTCAACACCATGACCTTTCATTGTTTCTGTCACGGTGGCCGCCCTGGCCGCCTCCCCTGTCTCGTTTCTGTGTGGGCGTGTCCGTGTGAGGGTGTGTCTGTGTGTACGTTGTTGTGTGGTGGGCTGAGTGCGTGTTGTAGCGTTCGTGAAGGTTCGGTGGCGTCCGTGAGTGACTGTTGGTGTTCGTGAATGTTCGTTGGTGTTATTCGTTTCACCTGAGTCTTGTTAGGGTGTGCGTATGTAAGCGTGTGCATGTCACTGAGTCTTTGTCGTTCTTTGGTTCGTGGAAGTTGAATGTTGTCTGGTAAGCGTTGTCTGCTGTTCTTTGTCTGTTTAAACGAAACCGAAAATAAAATGGTTCATTGACATTCACGCACGTTGGAGTCGTGTCGCTTTTTACAGCTCCCCGCACCTCCCGCGTGACAGTTACTCCATTTTGAATACTTTCGCAGTGTGGAAGGTTCCATTAACCTACTGCAAGAGGCCACTGCCATTATGGAATACTGCTGTACTTGCTCTGTAACAATACTTGGGTATGTGGCATAATGCCAGGAGCAAAGGTTTCCCTAAGACATGTCTAGAGCCCCGACCCTTCGACAGGTCAGGTGCCGTCGCACGATGGTCAGTGTTATTTGCTTCACCTGTCAGTTATAATACTGAGGCTGATTAGTGTGGAGTTTTGTTGTTTGTTTGTTTTTGTTTGTATAGTTATAAAATACTTTATCTGCTGTCTTTGGATATTCTGTCTTTTGCCTTGTCAGACTCTCTGTTCTCTCTGTCAGCAGAATACGAATTTGTTTTTCCTTTCTAACAGTACGGCCCATCCTGCATGCCTGCGATGCTGTTGGAGGCAAGGAGCATCATGGGAACTGAAAACCAATTAAAGATGATTAATGACAAGATGCAGCAGTTTTTAGAAGAAACTGGTCACAAGTAGCACTGCTCTTACTAAAAAGCAAGTCAGTATTTAAATACAAAATATTACAGGCTCAGCAATGAATATAAAGTCTCTGCCAGAACGATTTACTTATCGAGTTGGTTTATCCTTGTACAAATTGCTTCAGAAAATCTCATTTAATGTCATTTATGTCTGTTTGTGTTTTGAATGGAAGCTATAGTAAACATAGATAAATAAATATACTGAAGTTCATCAAAAGACTTGCCTTTGACAGTGAGACGTCTTGTTTGTTCCTAGACTAGACCCTGAACACAACTGAACGCAGTGAAAAGTTGTTACATTGTATCACAAGCTAATATTGTCTGATTATGCCAGCAGTTGTGCAACAAATTTACATATTACTGTTTAATAAAACATTTTTAAAGGAACATTTGTTCATTTTTGTTCATTTATTCCAATTTCTTATTGTATATTTCTTGTTTCATATATGCATACACTCATTTGTACCTTTTTGATCAAAATAATTTTCCACTGTCACGTATATCAAATGTTCCTGTTAATGTGTCATACACAAACTACATTTTTTTTACTCAGAACCACTCGAACATTGCAATAATAAATATTGCAGTTGTAGTAGAAGGCTTGAGTGTAAGGAAAAGCATACGACCACCCATATCTTCAAATATATGTACAGATATATATGTGTGTGTGTAGACGTTATTGGGGACTTTTAACTGCCATGCCAACCTTTTTCAGCCTTCTCAGGAAAACAAGCATTACTGAGACTTCTTTACCGATCAGGATAACGTGACCAGGTGAAATCTTTGTAGATGTGAATGCTGAGGAATTTGAAGGCGTTTAACCTCAGTTCGCTACCTTTTTTAAACACAGCAGCTTCAAGTGCTTTTCTTTATCTATAATTTCCCTCTTTGCATAATTTTCACCTTATCCATTTCTAAGACGAAATGAGCACAAACTCGCCAGGTTTATTATATGCGTAGGAGCGGATAATAAAGCATGCATATTTTGCATGCTACGTCACAGCAGAAAAACACGATTCGCGACACAGAACTGCAGAGATTGTGTGTTCACAAGATGCCGTTTAGTTCATAATACGTCGTAACATCATCTGAAAGGCCAGGACACCTGTACTCATGGTGCAAGTCCGCGTCTGCCTGTCGGTATATTCAAATGAAGTGGCAGCTCGTACTTTTTGCGCAAGAGGGGGTGGTACGGCAATTCATTTTATTGTAGAACTCAGCGAGTATTTGGCATATTGTATTCGACTCACATTCGACTCATTCATAAAACATCGTAAGTATGCTTATTTACATTTACATTCATGATAACTATGTAAGATGTGATTTTTTAGTCACTATTACCAAATTGCTATACTCTCTTGATCGATAAGATTGTGAACAAATACATTTTCACACAACCTTACTGTTAATAGGAAAATATGTACGATACGCGTGATCATAATCAAAACAGGTTTCTTTAGTGTGTTTCAGGAAACAGAAAAGTTTGAT
>JAOXYF010000010.1:14078308-14098994 GCA_028565775.1 Sternarchorhynchus goeldii
TATAATTTTTTTTTTTTTTTTTTTTTTTTAATTAATTTATTTATTTATTTTTTGCTTTTAGCCTTAAAAGCCCTGCATGGCCTGACACCTACCTATTTTTCTGAACTGCAAATCCCATATGACACCACCTCACAAACTAAGCTTCTCTGATTCTGATCTCCTTGTTGTCCCTAGGTTCAGGCTGTCCACTATGGTTTGTTCACTATGGGTCAAGTAATGCTGCTCCTACTGGAATTCCTTAAATACATCTATTCATACTTGCACCTGTCTATCTACTTAAAAAGCCAAGCTTAAAACTAATTTGTTTTTTCTGATCATACTTTCACATACTGTTAACTACTACTTAGGGTTCTTTTTTAATGGAAGAGCAATCGTCAATATATGACAGGTTCTATATAAGTCTAACTTCTTGTCATCAGTGGCGCCCATTATACCCTAAAATTTGGTGCATTGCGCAACCTAGGGGCAGAACAGGGAATTTTTCATTCACGATGAAGAACTGCGGACTATTGTTTACACAGGACTAATGTCACAGCTTCAGTATTACATATTTGTGGAGAAAATTATAAGTAAAAAGTAGAAAAAGTAGAAAGTTAAATGACTTCTATAAGCATCTTAACCATTTTATGCGTATGAGTCTAACTTGTGACTTTATAGTTGATATTTGATCTTTTTTAATCATCCAGGTTTAAATAATATGATAATAACGTATTATAATAAATATGCATATAGATATATTATCAGTCTTCCTTGGTAATAGAAACCATCAAGGCAGATCATTTATCAGATTTATTCATCACTTTTAAAGACTTGTGAAGGCAGATTTGGGAGATGGTACTCCGTCATTCTGTAGTATTCCATATGACTTAAGGCTAAACCATATATATGATAGAGCTGAGACAACAGGTCATACGCTAGAGATTAGCAGTCATTTCGATAAACCAGATCTTCCCTTGTGAAACGTCAACCTTTGATTCTTTCTAGTGCACGGGTTTCAGACTCGCGGCCCGCGGAACGATATTTTGTGGCCCCCTACTTGAAATCAAGGCTTAGTGCGGCCCGCACGTTTTTTCTCACATGCACCTGCGTGGGTCGTTACCCTGGGCGTTTTATATTTTTTATCACTTGTGGGCTACCATATCTCAGGCTCGTGACAACAACACGAATTATCAACGTTGGTCATTTTAAACGTGTTTCGGGAGTGCAAGTACGTTTTTTGTCACCCAGTTAGGTCTTTTTCAAAACCTGCCGTGAAAAGAAAGGTTGGCGATGAGCCCAGACATTTTCAGGAGAAGTGGGAAACGGGAATATTTTTGTAGAGCGCAGAGGCATTCCAACGTGTCTAATGTGCACAGATAAAGTTGAGGTGCGCAAGCTGTATAACATCAGACGTCATGACTCAACTAGACATGCTGAGGAGTATGCAAAATACCAGGGAGATGAGCAAGAGGACTGGGTCACCAGATTTAAAACATGTGTACTGAGGCAACAAGATTTTTTCAAGAAAGCAAGCACAGAGAGTGATGTAGAAGCTACGGGGTGATTGCTAAGGCAGGAGCCATTCAAATACTTTATGCAGCCCTGTCTGCAGAAGGCAGCAGGTAAACTGAGTTTCAGACCCCTGTTCTAGAGGCTTCCTGCGCAGTGAACGTCACACACACGTAGCCAAGAGATCCATTCAAGATGTAATATTCTGCCAGTTCTAGTATGCATGTCTACTTTATTGTACAGCCACACTAAGCATTATACAAAATAAACATAATTGAATGAACAAATAAACATATAAATATTTTATTATATATTTTACTTTCCATCTACCTTATCAACTACGTTATAAAAACTTTTACTGTTTATATATTTTACTAATAAAGTGATAAGCCGATTTGCTACTTATGAGGATGTCCAGTATTATATAAGTGTCTCAGTGACTAAGCTGCGCTTTTGTAGCTTCTCATCCAACTTTTATCAAAGCCCTCTTTTTGAGTGTAGTGTAGCCTTCTTTTGTAAATACTGCTGTTTTTATCCCCTCTAATTTTCCCAGGGTACACTTCCAGCAGGCGCCCTTAAATGACCCCGCCCCCTTGTGCGCCTCACACACTCCGTCCTCGTTCACTTTTCCATCAGTCCGATACATTAACGTGACGAGGCACCATGACTAGAACGGCGAAGTCGTACGCCTTCGTCTCCGCCTTGTTCATCGTCTCCGGATACTGCGACCCGAGCCGAAAACTTTTAGTGTTCCTTATCGATGGATTCCGTTATGATTACATTCACGAACTGCAGAATTTGCAAGGATTTAAAGAAATTGTGGATAACGGTGTCAAGGTGGATTATATGACGCCAGACTTTCCAAGTCTGTCTTATCCCAACTATTACTCCCTAATGACAGGTGAGGATAAACATGAAATTATACGCGTCTCATATCATTGTGTGTAAGTGCATTTACATCTCCAACTTTTGCCAGACTTCCTTGTATACAGTGACTTTAAGAAAAAAAAACTATTAAATGCATATCCTCATGTGAACATATTAAGTGTTAAAATATCATCAGACTAAAACCCTAAAAACCTTTTCCTAGTGGAAAAGAAGAAAGTACCAGGTTTTGTGTGCATATTTTCATATTTTAGTGCATATTGACTGAGTGAAGAGGTGAGTCCTCGGTCTCCGTTTGAAGACAGACAGTGTCAGCTGTATGGTGTCAGCCCCTATTGACAGCATAGACAGAATTCATTACACCCCCAGCACTGTCTATAGGGAAGTTCCACCTAGTTGCCAGAACAGAGAACGGTTTTGTACTGATTATGCATAATTTTTTTATTTTATTCAAAAGTGCTGTTGTCAGGCTGTAAAACAATTATGTAAGAGGTTCTACCTCTGTAATTTCGTATAATAACGTCCACATGCTGGGCAATAGCCATGTCTGCACTGTAGTCAGTATATATGCACCTCTCAGCATGCTCTGTTTAAGTTTGTATCAGTTTAAGAAAGCACCAAAATACCACGTAAAGCCAAGACCTTCAGTCAGGGTCGTTGGGCGAATCGCTCCTTGGCGTAAGCATTGGTAATGCTGGACGCCGTAGACGTCACGAGGCGTAGGAACCCATGCAACGCTGCAAATACAGCTTTTAACAGCAAACACATCCTCAGCACATGTGCCATGCAAATAAACGTATTTGAGATGCTGAGTGGTGAAATGGTAGGTCTTCTCTATTCTCATTTCTGTTGTCCGTTGATTGGTAAGAGTGCACAGACATGAGTGAAATGACTTGTGGCCAGCTCAGTGATGCAACCTGGGGAGCCACAAACTGATTTTTACCTATTTTACATTAAAATCAAAGGTGAGAGAATTGCTCTATTGAAATACGTAATTGAAATTCATATCTGAAGCAATACCAGTGAGGCAAAGATGAGGAAGTCAACAGAAATTCTTTTGCTGGATGGTTTTTGAGAAGATTTAAGGATAAAACAGACATTGAAAATAACTACTAGTTTAAACTTGCATGAAGCTGAGACTCTTTGTGGTAAACAGTCTCCATAAAGTGGAGAACAATAAATGCCTATCTGAATAAGCCCAAACAAATATCTTTAGAAGATCTTTGGTCTTCAATATAGGCAAAGTCTCCAGTCTCAAGCCTAGTATTAAAGTCTGTAATATTGGTCCAAAGTCCCACCCATGAGTTCTGCCGTGTCATCTAGATATATTTATCATCTAGATATATTTATCATCTAGGTATATTTTGACCATGAATGTAATGAAAACCAGTGGTTGTGCATTTCTGTATTAAAGGAAGAACCGTGCGTCCTTAGGTCTTATTTGATTGTTTAATTTACAAAAATAAAGTGGTATGCTTGTATCTGTATCTCTTCCAGATCAGATAACATGATTCAGTTTGTTATCTCTGGGAAACTCCAACCAATGGCACTAAAGCAATAGAATTCCAGTAGAATGGTAATTGAGGATCTTAAAACACAATAAAATGTCCATATGGCAGTAGAACTGGGCAGGGCTATCCTCTCAACACACACACAGACTAATCTTTTTTTTTCTTTTGGGGACAATAACTTTTCATTTTATTTTCTCCTTTACATTAGTGATGTCACACAATTAACCATTTGTATACCACCACCCTCCAACAGTGAACTCCCACCCACCCACACACCACCACCCTCCCACAGTGACCTCCCATCCATACATCTCAGTGAAAGGAAGAATAGAGAGAAATGAGAAGGCAGAGAAAGAAAAAAAAACATTCAGACAACAGACAAACTGGATACAATAAACAAACAAAGACAGTTGACAAATTATTATTATTCCTCCCAATGAAAAGAAGTGTGGAAAAAGGAATCTGCTATCTACATATTATAAAAAATTGTGACCAGGTTTCCTTAGTCAATAATACAAGTAGTACTGAGTCTTTCCAGGTTTGGAATGGAAGGAGGTTAAACCAATGCTTTACTGAAATTTTGGTACTGTACTTCCAGTTCAACAGTATTCCCTTTTTGGCAGTATTAGTGAGTATTATTAGTATAAAATGTTTGAGGTGGTTTGGTGCTGAGAATGAAGAGAAGTCAGTGAGTAATGCTACAGTGGGTTAAAAAGGATTTACACGGTTCAAAACCTCTGACAGCATGTGAATGACCTCTGACCAAAACTGCTGGATAGGGGAACATGTTCAGAAAGCCTGTTAAATCTGTGCAATGTGGGCAGGCATCACTGTGGTGCCATTTGGAAACTGTAATGTAGGTTCTGTGTAGTGTTTTATATTGTATAAGCTGGAGCTTTGAATTTGCTGGTCATGGAGAAGATGATGCTGCATTTGTCAGTCACTATTACATGCTTCTGTTATACCTGAGTTCCATTTGTCAGTTGGGAGTGAAATACTGTGTTCATTTAATGCAGAGGTGGATATTCCAGGAAGCTTGGGCAAAATCCCGGCCATCTCTGATTTGATGTCATGAATTTAAATATTTGTGATAACATTTTTGAGGTTTTGTAATTACAAAAGTCTCCACTATTAACCAGTTTCTTTGGAATATTTCTGACTTGTATGTACTAGAAATAAGAGTCAGCTGAGATTTTATTACATTTATTATATATATAATCTTATTATATATTTTCACTTGATGTTGTCGAAGGTCATGAACAAGCCATCAGAGAATCAAATCAAATCAAATCAAGTTATTTATATAGCACCTTTTACAACAGATGTTGTCTCAAAGCAGCTTTACAAGTGTCTGAGTCCAAGCCCCCAGTGATTAAGCCAAAGGTAACAGTGGCATGGAAAAACTCCCTAAGAGCGTGAGGAAGAAACCTTGGGAGGAACCAAGACTCAGGGGGCCAACACCGGTCATAATAATGTGATAGACAGAATAACCTGTATTATAGAGGTTATACCTCTTTGTTTCCAGAATTAGAATATAAAGGGTTTGTTGTCATTTTACTTAGAGAACTTTGCTTGAGAACTTTGCATTCAAGGTAGTACTTACTGTGTTGGACTGATAGTTTTATCTATGAATGGAATAATGTCCAGTTCTTGAATTCATCTATTCTCAATGCTCTGAATTCATCTATCCTCAATGACTAACCATTTGACTTGCTTGTCCAGTGGCTGATGTAAAGCAATTGATGAGACAGAAAATAATACTAAATATTTGGGCTTTTGGAGTGTGCCTAATTTGATTTGAGGTTTTTGGTGCTTCCAACAGAATTTCATGATTACATTGTCAAGAGAAGGGAACGAGCCTTATGGTGGGCAACAGGGACCATAGAGAACAAATAATTGACTAAAGGAAAGGCGTTCATTTGAACTGTTGATATGTATCATTTGCATGTTGACTTATTTTATAATGGTACTTGGACTAGATACCTTGTCACACTGTCTAATGGAAGCAGCCAAGGATTCAATAAAAAGACAAAACAACAATGTTGATAAACGACACCCATGTAGACGTCCTGTTTGTAACTGAATTAGCCTTGATACATGTCTGCTTGCTGTGATGGAGGCAGATGGTGAGTTGTACAATAATTTTATCCAGTTTATAAACTATGAGCCAAATTCAAAGTGTTTAAGAGAGGCGAAGAGAAAGGACCATTCAGTCAGACTAACCTGAAGGAAGATCCCAACGCTCTTTCCCAGTTTACCCTCTTTTCTCTTCTCTGTTGATGCCATCATGAGAGACGTGAAGTGCTGAACAGTACTTGTGAGGATTGAGTATAGCAGACTCTGAGCCAAAAACCTGAGTGGATGCACATTTGCGGTGCATTTTGTGTTTAGGAAGACTTCCCAAAGCAAAATATAAATATAAACAAATAAACACAAACAAACAAACAAACAAGAGCAGGAACATAATACAAATGCTATTACCAAAAGAGTCTGCATTGTGTTGATTGTAATGAAATGTAGGCTGAAAAGGATTTGTTGCTCCTCCATTTCAGTTGCCCTCTAAAAACTAATGTGAAATGTAAGCTTTGTGGATAATGACAATAACACTGAAGACATCATCTCATATCCATCTGACTGTGTCTGTTGCAACTGTCTACTGTTCTACTGTCCTACTCTACGTTCTGTGTAATAACAATCGATTTGATGGGGATCCCAAACCAGAAATATGCACTACAAAACAACCAAGCAACACATTTAAGACTTTAAGATGCAGGGAATAGACCTGTCTGTGTAACACAGGCTGTTATTATTATAACTGGAGGTTTAAAGTGGAGGTTTAAAAAAAAAAACTGTTAGAACAGAAAAGATACAAAAGTCAAGATGACCTTATGTAACAACACTTTCTAGCCAAATAGAAAGTCTGTCTACATGACAGTAACAGTGTTGGTAATAGTTACTTTCTGAGGTTCCTTTTATTGCCTGGGGTTGGGGTTGGGGTTGGGGTTTGGGGAGGGAAAGTTAGCTCAAAGCTACAACTTCTAAATGGGTCAAGGTTCAGAGCTGTCATGGGAAGTGAAGGGGGATGTAAAACGGATTCATATTATAAGGACAACACAGATTGTTTTAGAGGCATGCAGATGACCCATGACTGAATGGGACCATTGACTGTAAGAGGCTGGTACAGCGCACGACTCCAGCCCTTGTCCTTCTACACAAGGACTCTCCACAGTGATAACAGCAGCTGTGTACTCACCTCTCTCACTCCGCTGGTGTATTGTCATGGGACGTCACATTGAAGGCTATGCCTTAACCGAGAATGCGTCACTTTAGGAGATTGCTTCGCCACAGCAATCTCAGCGAAACGATCTAATCATTCTTCTGGCACCATGACACCAAATTCTGGACTAAGGTCGACTGGACTCCAGCTCCCCCTGGTTTTGCACTGTTGGTGGGATGTGCAGGAACTGATTCCCCCCCCCCCCCCCATCGCAAACACAAGGCCACGGACAGCGAGATACTGATGTCTGGCTTATCATGAAGTGGAACACTGCTCTAGCTGTCGTGTTCAAGACAGCATGAAAAGAGAAGGAGCAGTTTTTGAGGTGTTATGGGTAATCCATTATGAAAGACTGCTTATCTAGGATTACCTTAATGCTGTCTGGTGACTCTCAGGAAGACTATTAGAGTTTGAATGTCTGTGTCAGGATTAGGGTGAGGATGTTGGAGAGTAGTGTTTGAAACATTAGCGTCTTGGAAGGTAATATGAAAGGTTAAATGCTCTCTCCCTCCATACACAGCTGGGCCACGGATAGGAAGTCCTGGGTTAGGAAGTCCTGGGATAGGAAGTCCTGGGTTAGGAAGTCCTGGGATAGGAAGTCCTGGGTTAGGAAGTCCTGGGTTAGGAGTCTGCCTTGACAGGCAAAAGACAATGATCAACACAACACAAAACACGGCCTTTGTCGACGTTCGCCACCAGAAAAATTAAATGTCTACTCATTTCTCATGATGCTCAGTATCGCACCTTACTTTTTGTGCTTAGCGTTAGCACCCGTTACAGAACCACAGACTCTACTCTGGTTGCCTTGGTTTCTGGTCCTTCAGGCCTGGCCCTCTGGGCGGGTATGAGGGCGATCTATAGGCACCAGCTGCTCCGGTGACTTAGGGGCGTGTTCTGGGTTAGGGTTAGCCTCCCTCGGTGGCTGCCCTCGTCCTGTGTGTATGGGTGTGTGTTTCCCTGTTCTATGTGTGTGTTGTCTTGTGTATGTCTCTTGTGTATGTCTTGTAAGTCCGATGTCTATTTAAGTGTGTTTCCCCACGTCTTTGTGGAGACTTTTGCTTAAAAAAATCTCCCTGAACGAAGCGACATGATACTTCATACGTCATTAAAAAAAAACTTTTCGGATTCTAAATCTATATGAAGACACTTTGATTATATTCTGATCTATTAATGTGCCAGTCTTCAATGGACTTCTGAGAACCTTCATTACATTCGTTATTACTCCTCGATTAAAATATTAGAAATATATATGCTATACTGCCTTTGGGATGCATATGATATAGGTTATTTATTTATTTTACAAGTTTACACTTTTTTTTAAGATTTGGAGTTTTAAACCAAAATCTTAGTATTGATCACCATTTATAATTTCTTAATTAATACTATAATTCTGCCTTAATTGTTTAGTACTTTGCAAGATCCAATGCACATGGTAGGTTTATAGAGTGATTGTTGCCTTAATGACTATCGGCAGATAATCTGGGTGGTCCAGATTACTTAGTTTTCAGGTCCATGTCGTCATATTATGTTTTGTATCATTGCCAAGTTCAATCCTCTTGTCACTGCAGGTCGTCATTGTGAAGTGCACCAGATGACTGGGAATTACATGTGGGATAAGGACTCAATGAAGGAGTTCCTGATTGGGGTAAATCCAGACAGTCACTTACCCATGTGGTGGGATGGTTCAGAGCCTCTGTGGGTAACAATGCAGAAACTCGGCAAAAGAGTTTACATGTACTATTGGCCAGGTTAGTGGTGTGTGTGGGTGTGTGTGTACATGCATTTATCTTATTTGAATAATCACACAAGAGTATACTTAGTACAAATTCTGCACTAATTTAAACTGAATTTGATGTAAGCTTTTATATGTGGGATAAAGACCTATGTAATGAACATGCTTCCAGGTCAAGCCTATATTTATTGATTGTTTTTCTTACAATTTAATTAACGTATTCTGAGCAGGTTGTGAAGTGGAAATTCTTGGCGTACAGCCCACATTCTGTGAAGAATATGTTTACAATCCCTCTGTAAGGAACCTAACTGATGCATTTGAGAATGCTCTCAGTGTGCTAAAGTAAGTCTTCAGCTGACCTCTCCAATATAACTAGGACATCAACACATGCAAATGTTGTCATAAGCAAGAGCAAATCCAAAGTATTGCCTGCAATTAAATATCCTATCGAGTTGCACTTAAAATGCATTAAGATACACATCTTACTATCACATTAGCTTGACTTGCTCGATCCATTTGGAATGGCGATGGGAGACGGTCTGCGTGTGCTTTTGTACTGATCAGGGGTGGTAAGGCAGACATGGCGGCCGTGTACTATGAAAACATTGACGTGCAGGGCCACCACCATGGCCCCGGGTCAGGCGAGGTGCAGAGGGCTGTCCGCTCACTGGACGAAGCATTCCAGACCCTGAATCGAAGAATCAAGGTTGATTTTCTACACCTCCATATCTATATAGCAGAGACAGTGTAGAAGCGAAGACTTAAAAAAAATTTAAATAATAATGCAACTGTACATTTCAGGAGGAAAACATGCGAGAGGAGCTGAATGTTATCATGTTTTCCGACCATGGGATGATGGATATCAGCTGGATGGAGAAGGTCATTGAACTACAGGCCTACATAAACATGTCCCATATCATAAAGATGATGGACAGAGGGCCAGTCGTCAGTCTGTGGCCTAAACCAGCCAGGCTTGCAGAGGTGAGTTAATAACTATGTACGTCAATGCTAGACCCAACAGGAGCAGTTCATGAAGGAATGACCTCTGTACTTTGGTGTAAAGATATGAGCAGACTTTGTTCTAAAGTCGTTATAGTTTAATTTGTAGTTCTTACAGAGACTGTGCATTTACTGAAATGTCTCAAAGGTTACTACAAGCACAAACTGTTTTTCGTCCAACCTTCTGCTAATGAAATCTGGTAATGGTGTACTTTAAAAAGGTTGTGAAGGCTTAATTATACTTACTAATGATGGCTATTGTCACAGCTTCTCCCTGTAGCATGTTTGTATTCCCTGCCCTTAATGTTACTAGTGTTCATTCATTCATTCATTCATTCATTCATTCATTCATCTTCTAAACCACTTGCAGGGTCATGTGATCCTGCAATCCAGTGCAGGGTCATGTGACCGACACCTGTCTCGGCAGCACAGGGCGCAAGGCAGGACCCTTCCTCAGACAGGACGCCAGTCCGTTGCAGTGCCCCATTTGCTCATTTTCTATACCCTTCATTGATATTTGGATATTAATTATGGATTACCCAGTATGTCATTTTTCCACCTGGTTTCTGACTAGTGTTATTCATCAGTGTTTCCTGCTTCACTATAAAAACCTTAAAGTACAAATACATCCAATCTTGCCTTCCTGCATGTTTCCAGGTACCAATGCAATTAAGCCACACTAGAGCTTTAATAGAATTAGGACTCCTACTGAGCTGTGAAGACAGCGCTGTAATGAAGTACACCCACAACTGAGTGCTTCATAAACTCTAGAACATTTACCCACATTTTATCTTTCTTTCAGATTTACAGAGAATTACAGGCAGTGAAAAACATGAAAGTGTATAAGACAGAAGAGATCCCAGAACGCTATCACTATAAAAGAGGGAGGTTTGTCTCACCACTGACACTTGTTGCTGACCCAGGATGGTTCATCACTGAGGTTGGTCCCTTCAAGCTTTAAAATGCTAAATAACCATTGACAATGCAACGTAGCTAAATGCTAGGCTTCACTGACGTTAGGTCTCCTGTGTTATAGCAAACGTCAAGCACGACCATATGTTTACATCAGATCCACTTAGAAGTTATGATTATTCAAATGTGCTAGTCACCTTTGTATGGAGCACAATGCCCCTCTTTCACTGCAGTTTCCCAGTTCCCCTGACTGCCCCCCTTCTTTGTATCCCCATTGCGCTGTTCACTCATGATTCAGTCTTGCACAGGACAGTTCCATTTGGCCTAAAAACTGGATTTTTCTGGATCCTTTCGGGAATGGATTGGCAAAAATAAAATAAAAGTTACCATCCCTATGTCACCCGCCTTTGAGTCATTAAGGGTTGGAATACGAGGGTGAATGGACTTCCCAAGTGTTCAGCCCTCGCAATGGGGGACAGGGCTGTGTGTCAGGAAGTGAGCAAGAGATGAATGCTTGTATCACTTTTCTCGCCCGATTCTGTCCACAGAGCAAAGACAAGCTGCCCTACTGGCAGAACGGCACGGATGAACAGGGCTGGCAGCACGGTTGGCATGGCTACGACAATGAGTACCTAGACATGAGAGGGTTCTTTCTAGCCCAAGGACCAGGTAACCTCCATAGCTGGTGTTTCACCTACACATTCCACCATATATGGTGACACACCCCTGCGTTATCTGCCCTGTTACTCGATTGCTTAACTGACCTCTGCCCATCAGACTTCAAGAAGGGCTTCCAGGCTGGGCCGATCAGATCGGTGGACGTTTACAACATCATGTGCAAAGTTCTGGGTGTCTGGCCCCTCCCCAACAACGGGTCCTGGTCCAGGGTGGAGTTCATGCTCACGGCCTCCGCGTCCCACGCTACGCCCGCGCCGCTCTGCGCCGCCGTGCTGCCAGTCCTGGCGCTCCTGCTGCCCGCCGCGCTGTAAGAGACGAGGCTTTTCCTCGCCGCTGTTGCACGAGCGCACTTCGAACCGGACGACGCCGACGCGCTTTAATGCCGACTGAGCATTGTCGTGCAACTGTTTAAAACTGCAGCTCTTCGCATGTTTCAACACAACATGTGGAAGCATGTGACGCCTGCACAAAATCTCTAGTTAATTTTTCTTCAACAGGAAGTTTAACCAGTATTCTTTTGCAGAAAGATTGAGATATTTTATGTTGGTAAAGGTTTCAGCTCTTTACACATGTACAATAAACTGAAACGTACAATGAGGCCAAAGAGATTACAATTCACCCTGACAGATCTTTCACTGATATTTTATACACTTGCATTACTTGGATACTTCGAAATGTATGCTATCATTTTTTACAATGTTGTAATCTTGCATCCGTTTTTTTCTTTTTTGGTCTGAATGGCAGAGAAATGAGAAACAGTGATTTTGCTTTTCATTCTTCAGTCTGTTTCAGAATATTTCTATCCTTTAAGATCTGCGCTTTTCCGAATGTAAAGCAATACATGAGTCTTTTTAGTTTGTCTGTTAAAGAGCTGTTCTCTTCTTTTCATTACTGAATAAGGTTACCTGTGATTTTGTACTAATTTCCCCCCAATTTTTCTCAATAAAAGAGACATAATTGTCATATTTTTTTGTGACAGTATACAATCCATTACATGTGATTGGATCATTTTAGACTTTAACATTTTATGTTGTCTTTCTTCTAATATTGTAATAGTGTTTGAGTTTCTACAAAGCAAATCTAGCTAAGAAGCTGCTATTCAGTTGAACAGTCAAACTGGAATCTTCCTCAACATGTCAGATATTGGCAAAGATTATACATACATTATATAAGTCCAATTACTGACATATATATGCCTCAGGGTGACTTCATGGGGCTTTTATGGGGCTTGGATTTGTTGCTTTTAATCTTCTTCCACCAACATCTCATCATGCTACTCTTATATTCCTAAAGACCGTAGACCCAGACCTTCTTGAAACCTCCTTCCTATATCAGAAGGTGGTGCTCCATTCTACCACACAATCTTATTGAACTCTCTGAATTACCAAGGTGCAGACACTAAACTAAAACTGTATTTATATTGATGTCTATCTAACTCTTCTATTATTTTTCCATCTAAATTTCTTATAGGAACCCGTTCATTTTATAACTGCATGCTCGTATAAGCTATTAGATTTTGATATTCATTGAATTTTAATGTAAAGTCAATTTATCAATATTCAAAATATTACTAAAAGTACATATCTGCAGATCATAGTAAAAGCTATACTAGCAATCAGCTAACATAATTATATTTTTCATGCTGTTGCAGATGGCTTTGATGAGCCAACTAAATGTTTGTTAACAAACATTATTTTCTACTTAAAATATTGCTATGACTATAGCAAAAATGCTAATAAAAACACATCCTTCCAGTAAAAGGCCTGAACTGAATGCACAGTATACCAAGCTTTATTTTATAATTGTTTTGTCATTTTGTACCTTTAACTAGGTTACAGTTATGGTACCTGATAAGATCATTTGAAATGAAATCGTTTTATACCACCGACTCATAAAAGGTAGACTTCAAGTTCATAGATTAATGGCACGGACACAATTCACACACTAGTTGGTGTTACAGGTGTAAAGGAAAATTCTATGTATGAAGCTTTGACCGTACATACACGTGGACTGGACAACGGCTGGTGAAAAGTAAACCTACCATGTGTCACATGCCCTCTAGTGGCTGGCTGCAGAACAACTTTAAACCCCGCCCATTCCCATGTAAATGAGCGGCTCATACGATTTTTTTTACACATCAAATACGTATTTTAGGCAATTGTGTGTATATGTCTTTGCTATAGACGTTTGTGGGCACTGGGCTGATGTTCACAAGTTGACCGTGAGATGTCGCAAAAAACACGAGTAATATCAGGGAAGCCATAAAACCATAAATTAAAAAATAAGCCTGTAGTTAATATTCTAATTGTTCATTTTAAATAATGTCATGCATTTATTGTGTTTTTGTTTGTGTATATAAAATATTTATAAATATTTAAAACATACAAATGTCATACCACAAAAATAACAGAAAGTAACACAAACTACAAATTTATATAAGCACAAACAGCGCAGTTATCCGCCTTCTGGTAGGAAGCCAAATCTTAACGTAATCTCGTTTATTGACCAAGTGTCCTGTACAACTGCTAGAGTCTAAATCAGACTCTAGCAATTGCACGCTTGCATTATACAGTGCCTTCACAAATTTACTATTATTTTCTATAATATTCCTATCTTCCTACCATACGTAAACTGTTTTTTTTTTTTTTTTTTTTTTTAACATATTCCATTACGTCGAAGTACGACTTAGGTTTGGCCCTGATTGGTCCATTTGCTTCACGTGTAACCTAGATCCGCGTTCCCTCCCTCAGAAGGGGCTGTATTGACAAAACGGAGCCTAATGTACCCTGAGAGTAAGAGGACGTTTTAACTGTATTGGACACATAGCTACGTTTTGGATGTGGCGGTATCTGTTGCGGGCTGCAATGGATATTCCATAACCAGAATGCGTGTATTTAGCGTTTTTTTCTGTGTTATTTTTTTTATATGAGTTGGAAACTTAAGTCATCAGGCATTTGTTAATTGTCATATGAGCATTAGCTTTATCTGTGCGTTAAATGCCGTTTGTCTTAATTAGTTATCTAGCGGACCAAAGTTGACCTCTGAAACGTTTGTCGTATTTTATTGAATTGTACGCAGTGTAGAAGCTGTGTTTGGTGTCTAGCTGCGTTATCTGTCTAGCTGTCTTAGCAAGCTAACCTAGCTAACTAACTGAGAATTCCTAGAGACTCGTTGCTAGCTAGCTGAATTAATACTCTTTGTGCTCTCGATATGCATTCAGTCCGTTCAATAACTGGAAATAGCAGCTCTAAAAATCAAGCTTGCTGTTAGTAGGGTTAGTTACCGATCTAGTCGAGTCTTAATTTAGCTAAGCTACGTACTTGTTTACCTGTAGCATGTCACCGTCACGACGGCTTTTACTCCCTATACTTCAGATGTGACCGCCAAAGTAAACGATGCTAGCTCGTAATAAAATTACACAGCAGTGCTTTTTCCCCGAAATGAATGTCATTCCAAACCTTCTTCGCCCACAAACGTGGACAAAAGGTGATGATTAAAAACTGGTTAAACTCGAGGGGCATAAAGTCTGTCCTCTGTGCGCCTTTGAGGACATGTCATTTCCAGCAGCATGTATCCCAATGGCAACAGCAGCGGCGCCGATAGCAGCAGCGGAGCCGACAGGAGCAGCGGAGCCGACAGGAGCAGCGGAGCCGGTGCCCCCATGCCGAACGCCGGCTCTTCTTCAGCCTCTTCGTCTCTCCGAGTCTTGCCCGCTCTCACCCTCGGCATTGCAGCGGCGGCAGTACTTTTTCAGTTTGGCTATGGAGGACTCACCATAACGTCGTTATTCCTTAAACTCTTCATTTACCTGTCCTTCGCTTTATTTTGTTTCTTGCTGGGGAGCTTTGGGTTACTCGTAAAGAAGAGTGCCCCCCAAATAAGTACATTTGACTCCTCTAAAAGGCACTCGCCAAACCTGTTGGATTTGTTCAGCAAATTAATGGTAAGGATGCTTTTCAATAATTTGAAATTATTGCTGTTGCACATCGTTCTGTGCACAAAACCATCACCCCAGCACTGTGTTTCCGATTGAACTTGTATTCGTTTTGGTGTAATTTGTATCATTGTATAAGTTATTTGAGTTCGTTTGTAATTGATCTGCTAACGATCAACCACACCAAGTCTAATAAGTTCTTCATGCGAAATTCAACCGCAGTCTGTTTACGTGTATAACAGCAGTCCGAAATGATGAGGCATAGTCGCTTGCCATTAAAATAACGAGTTTTTATGGATTTGAGTTATACGTTGCTCTTAAAATGCATGATGCGTTGCATGCAAGGAGATGTAATGTGAAGGGAATGTGCATTATAAAAAAAGATGTTTTATATATATAATATATAATGTGCCTTCCTATTACAGTGTGTGAGTAAAAATGTTCCTTAATATTACTGTGTATCTATTTCTGAATTTTTTTAAATATTGGCACCTATTTAGGCCAAATTGTTTAACATTGATTCTGTTAATGGCTATTATAAGACAAATAGGTAAGCTGATGTCAGCATACATTGCCAAAGACCAATAATGGAAATTGGTTTTGACAGCGCACACTTGGAGTAAAAACGTAATGAAGCTTCAGAAAGATTAAGAAAAGTGTGGAGCTGAAAATGCAGACACTATAACAAATTGCAGTAGTGTAAAGCATGAGAAAAGCTCTGGACAATAATAAAGATTCTGCGCCTGCATCATTGAGCAACATCCGTTATGCTGCTGTCAGCAGTTGCTGATGGTGCCAGAGTTATTCCTGGATAAACTCTCTGAATCAGAGTTTTAAATGCAGTCCTGCCCATCACCATACTTATGTTCATTTAGTAAAAGCAATACAAAAAGCCTGGCCAAAACCTCCTTTCTCTGACTCCATGCACATTGGGTTCTGAGCAAATACAATGGAATGGGAGGGGCCAAAGGCGGAGAACCGTGGACAGTGGAGGTTCAGTGGGGCCCTGGCAAGCAGCAGGCCACTGGGAAATATCCCAGTTTCCCCAGTGTCCTGTCTACGTCTGGACGAAGACAAAAGTGGCACCAGTACCTGGTTATCAGGGCGTTTATGGTGTGGGTTGGTGAAGCCATAATTTGACCTCGGAAATTATGATGGAGAAAATGACAGGCTCCGCTGGTATTGTGGGAAGCCTTATGGAAGCATGTTATTCTTTTAACTGTTTTCAGCAGCTTTAGATGACAGGTTTAAGAGTTTAAACAAACTGAAGACTTTGTAGTTATAATAACCTTTTAAATTATGATAAAGCTGGTAAAGTCCAGTAAAGAAAAAAAACTCCTCTTTTAAAGTTCTCATCAGATATAATCCAGGATTTTTTACGCTTCCATTTTCGTTGTCATTCTTGTTGTTTTTAATAATGCGCAATTTTGGTCGAGTTGCCGGGTGTTAGTAGTTGGGATGTGTTCATGGGGCCTGTGTGTCACAGCAGACTTCTAGAATTTTCTTTCATTTTCTACAGGGAAGGTTCTCCGTGCCCCTGCTGGACTCAGCTCAGACCAGACGTGTGGTGGTGTCGCACAGTGTGGATAAAGCACTTAAAGAAGGTGTGTTATTATGTTCTTATCTGTACACGGGAATGCAGAGAGTTTAACCACTAGACCTGGTGAAAGTCCTGCTCTATGCTACAAATGGCACATCAGCAAACGAGCCTGAAGCAGAGAGGTCATGTGACTCAAGTCTTAAGTAGCTTTATTTGCGCAGTGACTGTTATAAATTTTATATATATATTTTAGTGTCACTCTTGTTTTGGCCATGTCAGCTTAGGTAGAAAAACAGCCATTATCAGGAAAAAATAGCAGAATGGAGACCCATCTAGTAAATCTGTCTGCTGCAGCTGCTGTCAAGTGAAAGGTTGAAAAATAGGAAAAATGTCAGAATCTCTCCGCCTCACCCATCATCTCAGCATGTGAAGGATAGGGGTGTCGCTGGTGCAGCCACAGATAGAGGCAGACGGAGGGGAATGAGGAACCAAGGCAGAATCTTTTGGTAGGAATTTCTTTTTTAACCACAGATTTCCTTTTGATTTAAACCGGTTCTGGCGTATGGTGTATGAACTCCTGTCGCAGGATGAATGCTGACCTCCGGGGCCTTTTGACCTTTGCCCTTTATCCGTCTGCATTGTCCCCTCCATGCGTGCGACCTAGCCCCGCCTACTGGATCTCGCCGGCCCTCCGGAAAGGTCTAAGGAACTCATGTTTGACATTGTGAGGAGCAGAATGGGTTACTGTATGACCAGGTTCACTGCAGTTCAGTTTGGCCTTGACTGTTGTGTCTGAAAATGAGAAGTGAGTCAGAACCAGCATCCCCCAACCCCGTACCCTGTCCTCGCGCGTTACGACCGGGCTGAGAACTCTAGAGGTATGATTCCTTTTTTTTTTCCTCTTCCCCATAACTTTCAAAAATTTAGCGCACTTTGACCTCATCTCCAGTGTTGATGGGGTTATTTTGGACGATGAGTTCAGATGAGTTCAAGTGGCTCTTGACTGTGTATCTCTCTTCTGCCTCTTATTGTTAGAATTTCTTTCCTCTCTCAGCTACGTCAAAAGTAGATGACAGAACACGCCACTGGTTGTCTGTGCCACCCGGACAATTTATCTCCAAGTTCAGTGACAGGTTTTTTTTTGTTTTTTTTTTTCCTCTCTTCACTCTCGCACACAGAAATATATAATGAAATGGTTATTTTGCCTGTAATATTTTCCCATATCACCCATATGGCTTGTTTACTGTCTTGAAATATGTCAGAATTTGTGCGATAGAGAAACAACTTTTAAAAAGCTGTTGGAATATGTTTTTGCTAACCTAGGTACATGCAGGGAAAGATGGCAGGTGCAAACTCTGATTAGGCTTGATTTTTTTTCAGGAAGATGCTTAGATGTTCTGGAAAATAAATGGCAAATTATCCTAACTGATTCCATTTTTTCACCAAATTATGTACTGCTTTCCGTAGTGTAGTTAGTTCAACATGAGCACACTTCCTGGTGTGCTTAAGATTAAGTTAGGGAAAAAAAGCATTTCTCTCTGCTGTCTAAAACCATCAGGATTTTATTTTTTTTTATATATATATATATATATATAAGACCTTTGTGTAGTTTGGAGATGGGAACGCGGTTACTCCAGGCTAACTGGAAATCGTGTGCGTTCAGGAGAAGTTCACTGATGTTCAGCTGAGATGCGATAGTACTGACCTCATACGCCAGGTAATTCTGGTAGGGAAATGGGACCTTGGCATGATGGGTGACATTTAGGAGGGCAAAGGGGACTGTTTCCTTCCCAAAAATGTCCATCAACTCACTTCAATTATGGAATATTACTTTAAATACTTTAATAATATACTAATGATAATACTTTAAATGGAGACTGACCTCCTTGACAGTAGTGTCCATCAACTGATGGCAATCAACAGATTGGCTGCGATTGTAATGTTTTTCTCTAGAAATTGTCTTGTTAAAGACGTGTTGGTCATTGGCTAGAAATGGCTAAATGACCCAATACGCATGATGAAAAACTGACACTACTGATGAAAAACCAGTGTTTAAATGGCCATTTGTCACTGAGGCACAAGTTACCGGCCTACCAAGCCAGGCTGGCACCGTAGCGACCGGTGACGGCGAGTCGTGGCGTAATTGTACGGAGGCCTTCCACCCGCTTAACCTCTACCATTGTCCCACGCAAGCAAATCCGAGCATGGGCCGTCCGTGCTAACACGCGTTAGCGTGGCCTGAATCACGCCTTGTAGTCGGCAACAGAGGCCTGTTGATCCGGGGGTGGAGCACGATGCCTTAAGCAGCACAGATGACTCCGTGTTTGCTTTCATGCTAACTCATGCTATCTCCGTCTCATGCTTCTGTTGCCTCGCAGCCCCATGTGATCTTCTCATTCTTATTGAAACGGCATCACTAAAAAAAAAGGCCCAAGGTTAAAATGATGGTAATGCTCCCTTTTCAAAGGCGGTCCCTTTGAAAGAGGGAATCGTACGTGATCATGTCCTGATGGTGGTGTGGTGGTGCTGCCCCATGCAAAATGATCTCCATCTGGCTAGCGCTCAGTACACAGGAAGATGGGAAGGCGTTGCAGATTCGTTGTTGGAAGGCAAAAAGGAGAAGGGAAGTTGCAGACTCGAGTCGTTTGATGTCCCAGTTGACGTTACATAATGTAATTAACTGGAGCAGAAGACATGGAGAGAGATGGAGACAGAGAGGCAGCAGAGTGCGGTTTCTCTTCCACATCAAGACAAGCGCTCCTTTAATACTTCAACGCAGTTTTCCTCATGCTGCGTTTGCTGTCATACAAGGCACATCGAGGCCCTAAAGACTTGATTTGGAGCTCGCCACAAGAACAATAAATCAATATCTTGCCGTCGCTGTATTTAGTCACGCAGTGAGAAGTTCAGTGAACTTCAGCGCTCAAGTCTCGGTCTCTTGTGGAGTTAAAAAAAAAAAAAAAAATCTGCATCTGCTCTTGGGGGAAAAGAGCGCATTTGACATTTCAGTTTATTACAGTATTGTGCCGTACCTGCCTCTCGAGCTCACAGTAATGTTCCCTTTCAAGCTCTTAGATCAAATGGAAGGTCCGTCTTAAAACCCTACACAGAGGTGGAGGCAGTAGTCCCACCCAGACCTCTGGGCTCTTTCTCTTTGCCGCCATTTTAAAACAGAACTCATCCACTCCACGCTCAAGGCTGTTGCGTTTCCATCCACAGATATTTGCATCTGGGTGAAACGAGCAGTTGAGAAGGGGCTGATTCACAGAGGACGGGACGTGGTTCGATCCCTGGTTCGGCTGCTCTCCCACATTTTTACAGCCTTTTTTTTTTCTCGACAATGTGGTCTCTACAGTTTGTTCAGGCAGGGGGGATGTCAACCACGCTACATCGATGGTGGCTGACGGACCTCTGAAGAAAACACGAGGGAGCAAATATAGAAAATAATAGATTGGGTTAGAAGGTGAATTTGTTCTGGATTCTCTACGATTATTTTAGTGAGGGCAAGGAATTTCGTACAGCGTAGCACTAGGCATTATGGATATTGAGTGGTGATGTTCTCATTCTGACCTGAAATGTGACATTCAATATGTCTTGATTTTGATCTCAAAACACTTAACGATTATTGGTCAACACTGTATAGTGCAGCTTTCTCATATAAAAAAGAAAGAAAGGTAACAGAAACAGGAGACATGTTTCACGTTTCATTTTCCAGCCTTCAGCAAACTGA
>JAOXYF010000010.1:14117481-14148305 GCA_028565775.1 Sternarchorhynchus goeldii
TCACCCTCACATGTCCCCCCCCCCCCCCCCACGCTGTAACGTTCCCTGCTGCCTGGTCCCCATGTTCTCCACGAGTGGAGAACCACAGGAAACAGGTCCACATAATGGACTCTCCACATGGAGCCCTGACGGACTCTCGGCACCATGCCGAGATGGCGTGAATTTTAGAGCTGTTTTGTTCATGTTGATTGTAAGGTGCTAATTTACTCGCTTCAGGGTGCTGGTCTATTTCTGTGCGTAGCAACTGATGCAGTTAGTATTGTTATTTTTTGGAAGGAACAGGGGTGTATTGAAGTCGGTATGAAAAGTTGATATCTCCATCATTGCAAACCAGTTCCTTCAGTTGTCGTCCCTTGGTCTCAGTTGTTTTAGCCATTTAGGTGGGTGGCCATCCACCTGAAACTTACTCAACAAGGTTTTTGGCTACAGAATGAACTTCTAACTCCATCTGCGCGGAGTCCGAACATGCTACTGCGGGCTGGGGTCGAGATATTCCAGCAAGAATGTACAAGAATTTTAATCATAGCTTCATTAAAACAAAAAGCCATTTTCATATTTATTTTATAATGTCTTTATAAAACATTGAGAGATCACATATAATAAACTGCCGAATATAATGGGAGATTTGTTTTCAAAAGCTGATTTCAAACGACTTTTTTTGTCAGCACACTTGTAAAACACTATTGACTTTCAAAAGTGCATTTGCACATGCGTTTCTCAACTACAGGCTGAAAAGAAGGTGGGTGAGTCATAAAAGTCCCCTCTTGAGGAAAATCAGCATAGATCTGCCAAAAATATTTTTGTTGATGTTTTTTACATCAACTTTACATCAACTTTTACACCAACATTACTACATGAAGTAGTTTACATCAGTTTCAGCTCGACTTTAACGCATCCACTAAATGGCATCATAATCTGAGATACTATGAGATACCTGGTTGAACTGATGTAGAATAATCACATCTTTATACACACACACACACACACACACACACACACACAGTAACTACACAGTCTCATGACTGTGGCACAGGTGGTAAAGGCATTCCACATGAGAGCTCCTGAGATCCTGACCTCATTCCTGATCCTGTTCATGATCGGCAGGGCCTACAGAACACAGCAGCGCACACTCCATAGCTCTGAGCTGCTTCAGAACTGATTGAACTTGGAACTGAATTTACTTTGATGTTGCAGGAAATGTATCAAATCAGCAAAACCGATTCCCATCCGACACATAATGACGATTTTACCTAAGTAAAGAGGACTGACAAATTCAGGTCGCAAATACCTTCAATGGAAATATTCTTCATTTGTGGTTGTCAGATGCACTACAGAATCTTGTGGGCCAGCAGAACGCCAGGTACGGAATCATCAAGATCTTCAATGCACTTCAGGAAGCCAGTGCCAACAAGCATCTCCTTTACGTAAGTCCACACTTCACCGTGTCCTGCTTTGACCCCAGAGCGCAGGCCCATGTGCAGACACATTCGTTTCTCCTTTCGCCCAGTTTTCCTGAAGGTCTTCATGGAAACTTCCAAATGTAGCTGTATTGTTGAAACTTTGGTCTTGGTGTTTTCCATTACTCACATGTTTATTTTTTTGTGATCTTGAAGCTAAAGATCATAAGCATTTCCCCTCTCGCAAGTGGAGGTAATAAACATGTACACATGCTTCTCTTTGCCCTATTTGGCAGTAGCGCTTTGTGGAATCCTTATGTAATGCTGCCATCTACCGGCAGTGTAGGGTTATAGGCGCTGCCGATCACTCTTAGAAACTGCAGATCAGCAAAACATTTTTACGGTTTCACTGACTTTGCCATTCTTAACGCTCCTTGGTCATCACGTTCCCCTTCCTTTCTCTGTTTTCACAGATATTTCTAGAGATGTTCCTGAAAGAACTCTGTCCAGATCTGACTATAGAAATGGAAGAGGTGTAACCATACATTCAGTTTAAGGTCTGATCACACGCCCACATGCATCTCCGTGGAGACGAGGGTTCACCTCGGCTTCTGTTGGATGTTTTTTGTTTGTTTTGTTTGTTGTTTTTGGTCTCTCTTTTTTTTGGCCTTTTAATTTAATGTGCTGGAAGGGCGTTGTTTTATTTATGAATTATTTTTTTCTGAAAATACTTGACTTAGTAGCACTAGTGCTCGCAGGTCTGACTGACAATACTGTCCTGTCTTATTTGTCGTTTTGTTATCATGCTGTTTTGTATCTACACACCGGTTGTACTGCCAGCCAGCCAAGATCATTTGAGTTTTTTTCTTCTTCTTTTTTTTGTATGTGGGTTTTTGTTGGACCAAGTATGGTCTTCAAATGTGAATAGTTGTGGAATGAATGTTGTAAAAAAAAAAAACAAACAAACAAAAAAAAAAGTAAGAATGAAAACTTGGACCTCTTCAGCCTCCATACAGTACAGTACATATTGTGATCATTATAAAGGCTTTTAAATGTGCAATATGTTATGTAAAGTTATCGTGACAATTTCATTTGTGATATTATGATAGATTTTATTTTTACGAAAAATAGACTAGAGCATTTATAAGCAATAAATTGCAAAGTAATATATGCTTTTGTTTGTTGATTTTTCTAAAAAGAAATTCAAAAAAGAACGTTTTGGTAAAGTGTTTCTGAACATAAAACAGCCTCAGCGGTACGATGCCGTGTTCCCATGGGAGTGTGCTGATGATGGCGGACACAGGCCCTCCATATTGTAACCTTTCTGGACAGAAACGGACAGAAAGCAAGACACACTTCTTCAGGGTGGAGCGTTTATTACGGGGGTGGAAAGACGAGGCAGCACTGACCACGTCACATCCTGCCGTAAGTGACGTCCATCTGGAGGCTCTTGCATGTGCTTGGGTCCATTAACACCGCCTAGAGAGAGAGAGAGAGAGAGAGAGAGGGAGGGATGAAGGAAGGAGAGAGAGACATGCAGGAAATTCACGTTTGACGATGTTGGCCTGCAGTCCAATTTTTCTGCACAAGAACAACTATCGGGGCACGGCGATGTAAAAAGCACCCGGGGCTAGCATGTGGCTCGTTGTCATGGCAGCCTCTGCTCTTTTCACCAGCTAATAACAAGAAAGCAGGAGCTCTTTGTCGCTCCCTTGTGGAGTCAACGTTACACAGAACTCCGCAATCGGATCGTCCGCGCGCGTACCCTGGCATAGTGGCGTTGGGCTCTCTCCCCGTCTCGTGGTACCCCTCGTCCCATCTGCAGGCAACGGGCGTAGAAGAACAGTGCCATAGCAATGCCCTTCCTGATGTATTCAGGGAGACAGCCTGTGATCTTTGCTAGGGCAGCAATATCTTCATATTGGCAGAGCCTGCATTGTGACATTTAATGCATGGTGTCTTTAAATATGTTAACAGATTTACCACACTTTCACCCAGTTGTGTGTGTGTGTGTGTGTGTGTGTGTGTGTGTGTATCCACACCCCCACAAATAAATAGAAGTGTACTCTGACCACTCATCCACTTGCATTAAACCTCCATAGATCTATGACTGATTTTGGGGCCAAAACAAGAACACAATTGAGTAATATAACAACGAAGTATGTTTTGTTTTCATGTCATCAGACCGTGAGTGTGCTTCTAACGTCAACCTCTCCTCTCTTTAATAAACAACCCACATGATATATACATACACATTTATAGCCACCTTCATTTACATATAATTTAAATAACAGCTTCCACTGAAATCTCATCTCTTTCAAATGACTAATTCCATATATGGCCTGCCTCATGTGGCAGCCAGAAAGCATAATGAATTAATGAAAAAGACTTCGTCTCCCAAAAGCCCGTTCCAGCTCTAGGTGTCATGACGACAGCCTGCGGTCTACTTTACCTCTGTGCCTGGTCTGCTGCTCTGCTGTAGAGCTTCTGCTGGTAATAATAGGCCACAAGGTGGCCCTGGGCGTACACGTTTCCCCTCCCCGCTGCCTCCTTCAGGCAGAACAGGGCAGCCTGCAGGTCCTTGTTCACACCCTGCCCGTGCAGATACATGAGCCCCAGAGCCCCCTGGGACTCCAGGCTGCCATTACCACAGGCCTCCGAGTGCCAGAAGAATGCCTGTGTAAAATCCCACTGTTACATAATACCAGAAAAGGATGGTTCCTAGATTTCCTAGGACTTCATAGAACTTGCTCCCATGCTATTCCCAGAAATCCCTGATGAGTTTCATCATGGTCCACGTTGTCACTGATAAGTCCTCTTGTCAAGGAAACGTGTTAAATGTTTTTGACTTCTTTGCTGCTGTTAATGTGATTGCTAGTTAGCCGTTCAACTCTATAGGACTGCTTGGTAACTCTATGCAACTCTAAAGTACCCTTTTGAGATCCTGTGCTTCGGGGCTGGAGTAGAACAAACCAAGAGAGGACTGAGCTTCCACACTCGCGTCAGAGTTTCCATCATTTGCCGCCATGAGCCAGTACCTGCTTGGATGGAGAGCGAGGGAGAGAGACATAGAGTCAGAGAGAGAGAGAGAGCGAGAGAGAGAGAGTGTGTGGGTGAGAGAGAGCCCAGTTAGCTGCTCCTAACCAAACATCAGTTCTTCATTATTCATCAGAGGAGCTGGTGCCGTGACCTCTCTGCCTCTGTTCTGGACGCCTGTGCTCCATAGCCTTCCAGGTAGGCCCTGCCCAGGTTGTACAGCGCTGTGTATTGGATCTTCCCTGTGCTACACTCTGCCACTCTTCTCATGTGTTTCACTGCTTTCACCTGTTCGGGATATGTGACAGATAAAAGAATGACCACATAACAGAAGCATATTGCACTGAATTTCACATTTATTTGTTTTGCTGCTGACCGCCCGGGGGGGGGGGGGGTTATAAAGATATATATGTATTAATTCCAGAATTATCTATATCTATTCCAGAACCATGTAATTTGATTACTGAATTATATACTAAAGTTCTAAATGCATAAATTCTGACATAAATGTCCTAATATCTTATAGTTGAGAATACAGATATTGTATCCTTTATTATGATGAGGTCATACAGGGAACAATCACACCACTACCATGTGCTTCTGAAGTCCTTTGGGGGCATAATAATTGAAACAGAACTGACCTGATCTGATATGGTCCCAAGGCCGTCATAGTACATCACAGCCAGCTGGTAAAGAGCTCGAGGTTCACTATCCTTAATACCATCAAATATGGACTCAGCTTCCAAATATTGGCCCTGTAGCATATGACTAATTGTCATAAAGTGTCCTAAATTATGTTGTATAGCATCTACTGTTATCTAATGGGACTTAATTTAATACAATCTACTGTCTGTGTATGACTGAAAATGAATGCTATCTGCCAATCTAGCAAACTAACTGCCAAAATGCAAACACTCTAAAAATCCATTAATGGTCTAATGTGTATCAGTACAAAAACAGTAATATGTCACAAGAATTTACCAGTGTGGGGTGAGGAGAACATGAACAGAAGGGGCATTACCTCGTGGTAGTAGAGCTGTCCAAGCAGGAACCTGGCCTGTATGTCTCCGGTGCCTGACCTGTCTCTCAGCACAACCCTGGCTCTCTCCACCAGGCTTTCTGCGTGAGAATCGAAGACGCGTGTTGTTAGGACATGTCCATTAACCACAGCGGTACAATAGTGATGCAAAGTCATTGCAGGAAAAGACAACGAATGAAAGCACAGAATTCGACAAGAAATTAAGTTTAAGCTTTGTTAGTCAACGTTCTTTTATGATTTATTAGTTTTATGTTTTGACACTGAATATTAGCAAATCCTCAAGCAAACCGTAATATTTCATAATATCCCACGTGAGCCAGTAACATAATACGCATTTATGCATTTATTAAAGTAAAGTATGTAATTATCTCGAGACCAATTGTTGGCATGCCATTAATTAATAAAATCTGCAACTAGATTGGGGTATGGTTTCTAATTTCACTTTTAAAAAAACTATAGACGTGATTTTAAGTAACATTTATCTTCTCTGAACATTTTGTTTCCTTTTTTGCGCCAGCCCCCCTACAGTTACTGAATATATTTTGTACGAAACATCTGAAAAATAGTTGGTTATATTTTAAGAAACGTTCAAGTTGTAAGAAAGTAGCTAGATTCACACTACCTGCTTGTTCACTGAGATCTGACTTGTCCACATGATCCTGATAAATATCAGAAATCGCATCGAGTAGTTTGGCAATAGGTCCTTCCCGGGATTCAGTTTTACACCCCGGCTCGGAGTCCATCCCTCCGGTATGGCAAAGTGTGGCATCAAGGCATACTTTCAGTATTAGCTGGCTGAGGGGTATCTTCCTAATAGCACGGAAAACGGGACATTAATATGTATAAGAATTTATATAATCTACTACAAATCTTTCTGCACTTCGCTTTGCCTTGCGGGTTATTTCATGTCTCTATGATTTATGGAACGTGAATCGGAATACGTTTTTGCAGATCGCGTCATAAACCTTGGTAACAGGTTCTATGGTGACGCTCTCAGTCTGACGTCTGACTCTCAAACTGATTTCGCGGTACAAGCGGAATAAGTGACAAGAAGCGAGAATTCACGATAGTTTATTAAAGGTCTCTGATAACACGAACTGATTTTTTCTGTAAAGATAAAACCTGCAATAAGGGTTTACAGCAATTCATCCTAGAGAAAATGTATTGAAATTGGCTTTTTTACCTTTGTGGGAAAGGCATTGTTAATGTTGTCAGAAGAGTTTGTTAACCAAAACCTCACTTTACATTGTCACTTTATCACTATAATCTCACCTTAATATTTTTTTCATTTTGTTGCCTCGAGAGTTTAAGTCAAAACTTACAATAATTAATTATTGAGCAATCAGTATCAGAATGGGACACTACTTTTATTTTGAATTGTATTAGTCAATTCATCTACAATCCTATCCATGTTCACAGTAAGTTACTGTCAGTTGCAGCTCAGCTAGCTAGCGGAGTCATTTGCCATAGGTGTGATAGCTAGCCAGTTAGCTTAAGAAATACCATTCAGAATGTCAGTTGAAGAAATAGCAAATTCTCTCCCAGAAACCCTGGAAGCAAAGATAAACAATGAAAATATTGAAGGAGAAGCAGAAATGGTATATGACGAGTCTCCGAGAGAAAGATATGTGCTTTACAGGTAGATGGTAAAGCTTGGTCGCTATCTGTCTAGCTGTCTATCAAGCTAACATAATTAGCCAGCTAGTATTTAGCTCCCTTGTTTCACGTTTGCTGCGGTAGTGCCTGGGCAGCTCAAGTTTACGTGTGACGCTAGCTAGTTAGCTAGTAACTAACGGTATCACTAGATAGATGGATAGCTTAAACCTAGTGGGTGCTCGATGGGAGTCGCCGTGAAATTCGCTGTGACTAGTTTGCTTGAAAAAGATATATAGCTGTTTCCTGAGATGACTGCGCTTAGTTAGCTATCTAACCTCTATTTATGTCGCTAGCTATTTAAAATGTATGGATGTAGCATTAGCTAGCTAGCTAGGTTGATATGTTTCTGTTGCTATATATTAATTTTAGCTAGCTAGCATATCAGCTACAAAGGTGAATGTTTTAAGACTAAGGTGGCCTTAAATAGCTCGCGTTAGGATATTAACTTGACACCTGTTGGTAGTAGGTTAATTTACTCTCTTTTGCTATCAAAGGGATAGGAAAGATTGGGCAGATCTGGAGCCCGTTCCTCAAGACGACGGGCCCAACCCTGTGGTAAAAATTGCATATTCAGAAAGATGTGAGTATCTTTGTCATTACTCGAATTATATTATTTTAGTGAATGATAGCCATCTACGTGAATGTGTCTATTTTTTACAGTCACAGATGTATATGACTACTTCAGAGCATTGCTGAAAAACGACGAGAAAAGCGAGCGAGCATTTTCACTGACCGCTGAAGCTATTGAGCTGAATGCCGCAAATTACACAGTATGGTAAGTTGAAAGTGCTTTAAAATTGGGAGAGGAGAAAGGTGTAGGGGGAAAAATACGCTAACATGACTGTCTTGCACTGGAAAGTAAGTAGTAATGGTAATGTCATGCTTTGCTTGTATTTTTGTATAATGCCTAGGCACTACAGGAGAGTACTGTTGCAGGCTCTGAAGAAGGATCTAAGAGAGGAAATGAAGTATATAACAGCTATCATAGAAGACCAGCCCAAAAATTACCAAGTCTGGTAATCCATCTGTTCCTAACTAAATTACTATTGAAGTATTGAGGTTTGTATTGTCTGTACTCTTATTTGTATATATGTATATTCAGTCATACCTGTCCACACAAGCTCCATTCAGGGTAGTGCATTTGACCTGTATATTTTTGCACATAACTTAAAATCTGCATAGGTTGTGACCTGGTTATTGATGCACTGTATTTCATTATAATGTTTCTTAAATTTAAACATAGAAAGGATTACAGCCCTATTGCAGGCTGTTCATTCGTTCATTCTGTCCTTGGCTGAAGGCACCACAGACGCATGGTGGTCGAGTGGCTTGGTGATCCATCTGATGAGATGCAGTTCACAGCGGAGATTCTTGGTCAAGACGCCAAGAACTACCATGCGTGGCAGCACAGACAGTGGGTTATTCAGGTAAAGCATTTTTAAGAGCATTTGACGACTTTTTCTATGATGTATTTAATTACATTGGCTAACTGTTAGCCTGATGTTCCTGATGTTTGACAACATAAACAAATTTGACAACAAATGATGGTATTGATTATTATTTATCCAGCCGAAAACAGAACCAGTGTATTGTGCTTGTTTCCATTATAGTTTGTACATTTCATCATATTCTGTATTTTATAGTTTAGAAGACATGCTCTGTCATGCAAAATGGGCTTCCAAACCAGTTTTGCTTGCAGTTCAGTTTGAATTTTGGGAATCAGTTATTACCTTTAGCCTGTATTATAAATGAGTAGTGGCAATAATCCCAAGGCCATTATTTATTTATTTATTTATTTATTAATTATTGCCAGCTTCTGCAATAATAAATGAAAGACCTCCGCCTTTAATTCAGGTACTTGAATCTCAAGCTTAATTAATGCAATTGGATATAAACATTTTTCAGTAGATTATTATGAGGCAGAATTTTGTGATAAACCCTAGTACCAGGCAGACTGTGTGTGGGTGTGGGTGGGGGTGTGTGGGGGTGTGTGGAGCCAGCTGGCCCACTGATGTAGTTACCTGTGGCCAGCTTCCATAATTTGGGGAGTGTGGTGGGAACGTATTAAATTCTGTACCAGCAGGTTTGCTGAGACGAAAGCAAATGAGACAGCTCGTATTCTGCTTTTGTGTGTGTTTTGCACCTTCAGCTCTATATCTGCGCAGTGTGGAATGGAAAACTAAAGTTTGCGTGTGTGTGTTTGTGTGTGTGTGTGTGTGTGTGTGTAAAAGATGAATGGCAAAGCAAAGCTAATTGCAAGGCGAGCACCGTCACGTTCATGCGGCGCAATGCAAAAAAAAAAATGCAAGAAAGCAAAACCCGGCGTGGGCGTAGTCTCACCGAATCTGTTCTTGCCAAGAAAGCGGGTAATGCTCTCTGAGCGATTATGCAAAGGCACTATCCATAAAAAAGCCTGTGTTTCACAGACAGAAACCGTAGCACAGACTGCCGCATATGTGCCTTTCGGCTCACCGCCTTTGAAAACACCTTAGTCATAACCTCTCCGTTAAACGCGCTCAGCGAGACGCGTTTGCCGCCGGGCTTTTCGGTGGCGTAGCCGCAGGGGGGGGGGCACGTGGACTCCATGCCCCTTGCCACCCCCACCACAGCCGCCTCGTGTGCCCACAGGAATACAAGCTGTGGGCCGGGGAGCTGGAGTACGTGGAGGAGCTGCTGGAGGAGGATGTGAGGAACAACTCGGCCTGGAACCAGCGGCACTTCGTCATCTGCCACACCTCCACCTACTCGCCCCCCGAAGTGCTGGAGCGAGAAGTACAGTGAGTGTGCTGCCACGTCCGTTAGGGCAAGCTACACCCGATGGGTTTCCATCGCGCTGTTGCTCGGCGACCATGGCTGACTTGTCTTGTGTTCCTGTCTGGTTTCTACAATAGGTACAGCATTAGGCAAATCAAGAAGGCACCTCATAATGAAAGCGCATGGAATTATCTGAAAGGGTGAGTTGCCTATTTTGCCCATGCAAATGTTAATGTGTTATTACTCATTTATAACTGGCAACATGGTCCTCTGGTGACCTTACAGTGTAATATGTAGAAATTAACAGGAGGTGGCGCCATTTTCCTTAAGAGCAGTCTCTCACTCATCTGTTGATCTTAATCAAAGGACAGGGATTTGTTCAGATCCCTTTCATAATCTGAACAAAACGTAATAAATGTTGTTCCTTTTCTTACCTTTAAACATGACGGACAGAGGTATGCCTCGAGGTTTGTGGGTGCCCGTTAAACGCGCTCAGCGAGACACGTTTGCCACCGGGCTATTCGGTGGCGTAGCACACTGAGGGTGCTGTGTGTGTTCGTTTGTGTGCGAGGTAGGATCTTGCAGGCGGTGGGACTCTCGTCCTACGCTGGGCTGCTGGAACAGGTGGAGGAACTGCGGGAAACCTGCTGCTCTCCCTACCTCCTCGGCTTCTTGGTGGACTTCTACGAGGACGCTCTGGAGACCAGCAGCAGCACGTACAACCTGACGGAGACACTCTGCAAGACCTTAGGGGTGAGCTCAGATGGGTCTCTCATCTTTAATCTGGGATTTAAGCACATATCACTGTTGTTAAACTCGTTTAGATTCAGTAAGATTAATTCATTAAAAAAAAAAAAAAAACTTCTAGAACAGATTCAGGAGATATTTTTAGCCACATTGAAGTCTATAACTGCGGCTTCCCACATAGCGTTCCTGTGATGTTCTGGAGGAAAAACTAAATTCTGAAACTCCGGCTGCGGTAGTCTTCAAGGGTTAGATGATATTAGAGTGAGTTTGAGCCAGTGAGCAAAAAATATACTTGCTGATGTTAAGTTGATTTTAGGAGGGGGGGTGGAGGTGATTGTTTTGATCTTAATGAATAACACAGAGGCTAAAATGGTACTTGGTGCAGACAAAACAGTGTCTTGCAAGAAAATGGTTACATCACAATAAAGTTATATACTAAGTGTTCATTTGCTTCAGAGACATAAAGAGACCCACTGATTGCCTATATTCTAAGGTTCCTCTCTTCTAAATTTCTGTATATGTGGGAACCTTATTCTCATTTTTCCTTTGTAAATGATCCTACACAGACCGGTTAAGTCAAGGCTGTGATTCTCTTCTGCCTAGTTTTTTAAATGTTCCATCTGTCACTCTTAATTGAGTTCCTGGGTCTGAAGTCGTTATCATGCTGGAAGATTATTACTTTGCTCAGGAGCGTTCAGCATTTCCGGGCGTCGCTGAGCGTTGCGCCGAGCTTGATGGCTAACACCTGCCTCTCTCCAAAACAGCCTAATAAAGATATGAGAAACAGCAAGTCAAAGGTTCAACGTGGCTTTGTAATAGCATACGGCAGTCTCCTGTACACGTACCAGCCTCCCTCCATTAAAAACAATGGACTGAGATACACCAAGGGTTTCGCTGCTGAGTAGTGGATGCAGTGGCAAAGGACACGTCTGAAGAACCTTAAGGGTTTTAAAAACGCTTTGTTTTTAATGACCACTAGATCCAAAAGGAAAACCACATATTCAGTTTTCTACTTTACCTTTCAGCAGTGGGAACGGATCATTTCACGGACATGAATAGAGAAGTGACATAACGTTAGTGATGGAGACAACCACACGAATGAATTTTACATCAGAAGAGATTAGATTTAGTCAAGGAGTATGGAACAATAGAATTAAAGCCATGCTGTACCGCAGAGGATTCCAGATGCCAGCCGCCTTGAATGAGACACCTTCTCTTTGATCGGGCTGTCTTGGATATGCATTTAAAATTTAATAGGATATTTCTCTTCAATTTACTCACAGCCATACATATTTTATACATATTTCATTGGACTGTTACACATTTTACAGTTCGATAGTGCCCATGAAAACTCTATGTAAGAGCAATTTCCATTTTGATCAAAGGGGATAAGAAACGTAAGTGAGAGGCCAGTGTTTTGCCAAAAACGCTAAAATATTAACCTGGGGAAAGTCTGAATGCGTGATTGATCAGAAACTATGAATACTCTTTAAATTCTGGATAGAAGAAACAGATCCACAAAGTCCTCCCGGGTCCATTAACACTGATCCATTCCACCCCCCCCCCCTTCTCTCTTTCTCTCTCTCCCTCCCTCCCTCGGTCCCCTCCTTCTCGTTCTAACATCCTTTCTTTCTCCCTCCTTCGCTCTCAGTTTGTTTTCTCTCCTTCCCTCTCTCTATCCCTCTCTTCCTCCCCTTCCTCTCTCTGTCTCTGTCTCTCTCTCTCTCCCTTGCTCCCCCTGTTCCTGTATCAGTCTTTTCTCTCTCTCCCACTCTGTTTGTCTTCTCTCCCCCTCGGTTTGGTGTCTTCTTTCCCTCCCTCCCTCCCTCTGTCCCTCTCTCTTCCTCACTTCTTGTCTCAGTCTTCCTCGCTCCCTCTCCTACTCTGTTGACTGTCCTTTCTCTCTCTCTCTCTCTCTCTCTCTCTCTCTCTCTCTCTCTCTCTCTCTCTCCCACTCTGTTTGTTGTCTATTTTCCCCTCTCCAATTTCTGTCTGTCTTCCTCTCTCCCTCTCCTGCTCCATTTGCGCTCTTCCTCTCCCTCTCCCTCTCTCTCCTCTCTTTCTCTCCCTCTCTCTCTCTCTCTCTCTCTCTCTCTCTCTCGTGTGTTCCAGCCTGGGCTGCAGTGTGCAGGCTCAGTGGTGTGCAGCGTGTGTGTTGTGGATATTCGCCTGGCTCCTGCCTTTGGGTTAATGGGCTTTTCTATGTGCCATATTTGCTTTCCTGTCTTGGCATGATCGTCTGGCTGATTGGAGTTTTGGGACAAAAGCCCTGCTGGATTATCTGGCAGATCCCCCCTACACACACACACACACACACACACACACACACGCTCGTGCACAAATAGATATAACACTACAGCTACATTTTTCAACAGCAGCCAGACTATTTCAGTCCACACACTGAGAAATTGAGAATAATTTGGGTCCTTTTCAGTGGTACAGGCAATAAAAAAAAGAATTGGTTCCTGTGAGAAGTTTCAAAGGATTCTGTTACTCAGAACCACACAAAGCATAATTCTGTGAAGGCTTCAAAGTAGTTATAATGTACACAAAGATGCTTTAATCAAGGTGCTTTTGAACACCAAACCACTGTTTACCTTACTGGTTGTCAGTTGAGAGGAGTCCCTTTTCCTGTTTCCAGTCTCTACTGTGGAACCCAAACCAGTCAGTCTACTGGGCCTGGGAAGATTATGTTGTTTTATATTGACATTTATTCCTGTGATTTCATTGGCTTGATGGTGCGCATCAAATGTCGAAGTATGTTAATCAGTTAGTTCTTATTACTAATGGAGACACTCGCGCTCTCTCATTCTCTTTCACACGCCCCCCACCCCCATCCCCCTTCCAGCTGTGTGATGTACTCGCTCAGGAGCAGGACACCATCCGGAGGGAGTACTGGCGCTACGTTGCCCGCACCCTTCAGAGCAAGTATGGCTCGGGAGAGGCTCCGCCTCCCCTCTCCTCCAGCCCGCCCCCATCTGAGCAGCAGGAGACGCCGAAGGATGAATGAAATGCGTCCTAGACCTAGAAAACCAACCGTCGGGAGCCAAACAAAAGGATCGCTGACTGGACTCTTTGTGTATTTGCAGTCTGGTTTTACCACATTGGTAAATCCCATTGTGTAGTTCTTGCAAGCTGAGTAAGGGTTGGAAATCTCCTTGCAGTCACATGACTTAAAAGACTGTAAAGAGTCGGTCATAGTTTACATAGTTTGACGTGCACTGGCGTTTGTAAATTTGAACCATTTAAATATTAGCTTCTCGTTCTTATCTGTTATATGATTTGCAAGCTTTACCAGTATGTGCAAGTTGTAGATACAGCCACAGCAGCATTGCCTCGCCGTTCTCTGCTCTGTATTACCAAACCCCAACTTTGACTTTTTTTTTTTTTTCTATTCTTTTATTGTTGTTTGTTTTTTTACAGCTAGAATAAAATAATGGTCAACACCAAGTAAACTGGACGAATCACTTTATTGCTGCATCTTGTGTGAGTGTAGAAGTGGTGATTACTGGCATGTAGCTTCCGAATAGAAACGACCAAATCGTAGAAAGACCATCGCAAAATTGTTACGTCGATGTCGCTGGGGAAACGGCCACGTAATGGCAAACTACCTGAAGCTGTAAGATAACGTGAAAATGCCATAGAATCTGTATCTGTCTAGAATTCCCCTTATCGTAGCTGTATCTGTCTGTTCTCTCACTGTATCAGTAATCTGCTATTGGACCAAGTCCCTCCTTGTCTCAGTGTTTTCGTGCCAATGACTAATTGGCTAAACCAGCACAGGTGCAACTGATATAAACTAGAAACCGCGTCCTTTACAGCGCTCCTGTAGTAACAGTGTGTCCGTGGTCTGTTTGCTTTGGCCCTCTTTTTCCCTGTTAGGCTTTTATGAGGGACTGGGCCTAATGAATTGTTAGAATTACTTTGATTTATGTTGTATTTAAACCATTCTCATAAATCCGAGCTTGTTCTAATGGAGGCTGGTCAGTACTGAGGGGAAATGTACTGAGTTAATTAGGGAATTCAGGGAAGAGCATTGCTGAAGACTAAAAGACTAAACCACTGTGTGTTCAAAATGGGTGCAGAGAAAGAAATAAAACGGTAGATGAATAAATAGAATTTTTCCTTCAAAACAAAAGTTTGAAGAGATTAGTTGGTTAATTGTCGAAACGGCAGACAGATTAGCATAATTGTGAGCCCAAGGGCCTGTGTGTTTTTATTTACTGTTCTGCTAAAAATGGGTCATGACTGGTTGTTCCCTCTGAGGCAACTTGAGCAATTCAACCTTCCACAGGCTCCGATGATCCAGTTCTGCACTGTGATCATTAATCGCATAACCAGGACAGCGATTATCAGACGTAATCAGACAACGCTTCAGGCCATGTGCACAGCATCACAAAGCATGCTGGCGGAGTCACAGCTGAGCCCTCACCCTGGACTCTGCTGATCTCTCCTGACCTTTCCACTCAGGTGCGGGCGTCAGTAATCTACAACATATAACACCCCTATATTTCTTCTCACAAACTCGTCACTTGTATATATTCAATGTTGTTTTATACTTCTTTAAAAAAATATTGTCTTTTTGTGCGAGTTGTTCATTTGCTGTTACATTTTGTGTCTGGCATGAGTCTAGTAAGTGTGTGCTCACCAAAACTCACCAAATTCCTTGGGGGGGGGGGGTGTAGGTAGTTCTGCTCATGTATTTTTAGGGGGTAGGGGGAGCTTTACTCATGCAACATAAGCCATGTAATAAAGAACCTATCAGTTGAACCAGGCAAGGAATATATGATTTTTTTTTAAAAACATTTTTCAATTTTTAAATGTAACAAAGTAGAGAGTTCTCTCCATCTGCAAATATTCAGAAGCTTGCCTCAGGACTACATGTATTCAGCTCGTTTCTTCTTTGTTGCTCTGGAATAAAAGAAAATGGTCTCATTTCACCTTATAAACAGGCTCTGGACATCGACCTCCCTATTGTTGGAGTGAAACAATGCCTTCTGGAACACCCAGGAGGGAAGAGGCAGATACAGGGCTGATGAGTGCTGGACAAGATCCAAAGTGAGGAACCTTCCCCCTTAGTTCTGCAGAGCCCCCTCTCACCCAGTCTAACTGGCAGCAGTGCGTGAAGCCCCCTTGGTCTTTTCCACCAGGCCCTTCTGTTTAAGACAGTGTCAAGGCAGGGGAATGGGGTAGCTTATTACTCCAGTTACTACGCCCAAACCGACGAGTAACCCGGACTCTGGGGAAGGCTGTTCCATTACTAGTGTGCTGTTCTATCTTCAGTGAGATACCCCCAGAGCTCAATAAGTGGACAAGGGCTACTGATTTCTTTTGTTTGTTCTTTCTTTCTCTATCTCTCTCTTAACACTTATTTGTTCCTCTCTCAAGGTCTCCCCTTTGAGGTTTGTTCTCTAAACCAGATGTGGTTGATTCTGTTAGCATGGTACCTCATCGACCTGATAATCTGGAGCTGTAGATTTTGGTCTCCTGACACCCATATGCTAAAAGAGTTAGTTGTGCTGATTCCTTTCAGTCTGATTCACCAGGGACACAGCTAACGTCCTTCTAGACGTGATTCAAGGGACAGAGTATTCTAATGAACTCTTAGTGAATTAAACTGTGCTTTAATTGTTCTGCTTGAGTTACGCAGTTCAATTCAGTTCTGCAGCATGTACCATTTTATTAATATGATGTCATTACTTCTAGGGATGATGGAGCAAATTGTGTGTAGTTTTTCCTGCTCTGGACTGCCAAGAACTGACTGCACCTTCAATCTGATTCAGACTGTAACAATGATGCGTTGTTTACATGTATAGAGACAGAAGGAGAATCTTTAGAGGTTTTCTACAGCCAAGAACAGGAAAATAAATGAGGCAAAAACTCATCAGCGAAGGTCCATAGGAAATAATTTCTGATGCTGTGTCTCCAAACGACACCAATCCATTATTAATTAAGGGGGCTGCCAAGAGCCACTGCCCAAGCCAAACCACGGCGTGATGAGTCATTTGCTAAACTGTTCAGAGGCAACCTGGGGCTCAACCATTTTGAAGTAAATGTTTTTTTTTTTTGGTAAATAAATGGAATCTGTCAGGGTATTTTAAACAAATAATCATTCTGGGTACGCTGGGTAAAACTTGATTCTCAAGGCCCTCATTATATTTGTGTGTGTGTGTGTGGTTAATGTAACTCTCTTCATGTTGCAGCACAGGTAAATCTTATCTGTCTTCAAGCTTCAAGTACAGGGAGGGAATACCAATGAGTATAGATGAGTGTAGTCACACTTATTTTAGAACCTTATTAAATTCTCCACATGCTCATTTTTTGCACCCAGTACCATTTTAATGACGCAGTGTTCTGTTCCCCAAAACCAGTGAAACTGTAACTCAGTATTTGACCACAGACAAAAAATAGTTTCCGAGAAAATGTGTTTACCCGGGATGCTGTGAGCGTGGGAAATAAGAAAACAAAGCACTTTGCGATGAAAATAAAAATCAAGCTACAATGAATTACAGTAACATGGTAATATCTTTAGAAATAGTTCTTTTTGTGTGTTGGTACGCATAAAACGTCTTATCCAAGCAGGCAAGAATCAATCCCACACTCTCCTTCCCTATGTTAGCTCTGTCACATGGCACTGTAATGTAATGTAATGTAATGTAATTTGTCTGAGCAGTTAATCAATTTAGACTGCAGTCTTCTTTCATTGCTGTATGACCTACTGCCTGGCCAGTCACTGTGAGGATCACTGAAATTCACTCGGAGAGAAAGGGACTCTGAGCCCTGATTTCAGAAAAGGTATGAACAGAGAGAAGATGGTTTTAACACTTCAATGAGTGCAAATTGAATTTCACATGTTAAGATGTCCGAAAGAGTAATGTAATTTTAAAGGGGGTGACATTTCTCTCAAATAAAATCTCTTTTTGCCTTTTGGATAATACAAATGCAAAATTTACAATGTGTAAAGTAGAGTTTGATGAATTCATCAGAAAGAAAAATTCACCTATTGTGTGGAAGGTGCTAGTTTTCTTGAGTATGACAGTATTGTTGTACTGAGCCACGTGGATTTGGCGCCTCTTTCCTGTGAACAGTTCTGGGATCATGGCAACAGGAAGGCAGCTCATGCATCCCTCTCGCTTCCTGTCTGATTCTCACAGGACTCCTGAGCAGATGTTCATTATGCTTATGTTGCTGCTCCAATGATTGTGACAGTATCTCTCTCTGTCTCTCACTCTCTGTCTCTCTCTCTGTCTCTCTCTTTCTCTCTCTCTCTCTCTCTGTGCAACATCTGCAGCCATAGCAACCTGATGCTCCATTAGAGTGTTTGTCAGGTGGGGTGGTTTCAACAAATTGCATCCCCAGTATTATACTCATTTCTACTCATGCAGCTCTTACAGCAGAAGCCCAGAACTAATACCTCTAAAAACAAAGTTCTTAAGACATAATAGCAAATTCTACAGTAGTGCTCTGGTATTACTTTGTGCTATGATTCTATAGCTTTTCCATAAAGGCTGTCTAAATAAACAGCATAGCAAAGATCATAGACAAATACACCTTTTAAAGCACAGACATGCCTCTAACTAGGGAAGTTGGATGAGTAGGTGTAACGGCTGTATCTGCACAGACACTTCAAATTCTAATTAAATTTATTTCTATATCGCTTTTTACAACAGCCGCTGTCGCAAAGCAGCTTTACGGATGTCTGAGTCCGATCCCCCTGTGAGCAAGTCAAGGGTGACAGGAGCAAGAAAAAACTCCCTAAGAGCGTGAGGAAGAAACCTTGAGAGGAATCAAGATGCAAAGGTGCAGCCCTCCCTCCTCTGGCAGATTTGTCGGCTCCACCACCACCTCCTTCTCTGTCCCCCACCTCACAATAAGGACTGAGACTTAACTCATTAGAGATCCTTCAGGAGTGTGTGTGAATGCTCTCGACATTGCCAGTGCCGGTTGTGAACCCTTGTGCCACCCTTGTCTGTTCTCTGTGTATGTCTGATCCGAGCTGCACCCTTTCCATGTGTTTGGTTCCTCGGTTACAACACCGCCTACGGTCACCTTGCCTGCTTGCGTTTGTGACCTTCCTGGTCCAAATAAACTTGCTCCGCTCGCACCAACTGCGTCTCGCATTTCTCACGCCAACGCAGGCCGCCTGCAGTCCCTGTGGCACAGAGGAGTTGAACCGCGGCTACCCAGAAGCGAGGGCCGCCGTTGCCGTGAGACAAGGGAGACCCGCGGAGACCCAGGATAACAGGGGAGGTGAGGAGGTTGCTCACATGGTTGAAGGCCATCGTCCACATCCTGGATCAGGTGGTTTTCTTGAACACCCATCACCTGTGATTTGATATTGGCTGGTGTGTCTGCTGTTGAGCACGTGCTAAACGGAGAGGGTGTCTTTTAGCATGATCGTGCTTTTTATTGGGTCTCTGCACCATAATTTCCATGTACACTTTAGGGATGTTTGAAATAGCGTATTATAGTTCTCTGTTTTTTAGTTTTTTATTGTGCCCCTGAGCCATTTGCACTGCAAGCATGCTGTAATCTAGTATAATATAGTGTACTGGAAAGAACATGGATGCTATACTGAATTTAACAAAAAGTGCTGTAGCTTGGCGTTTTATTTCAAGCCCAGTGTTCACCATGGAAAGGAAGGGGTGTGGCTAACACTGGGTGAAGGGGTGGGGCTAACACTGGATGAAGCATTAATAAAAAAAATGAGCAGATGCAGTTGCATCAGATGTGGCTGCATCTTCAAATGACTAATAAGGCAAAATGTGCTTCCTTATTTCCACGTGTTTACATTTATACGGATCGGATTCATCCTCAAAGTTTAGATAGAAATGTGCCATATAGAATGATTTAGATTACCTGATGGGTCAACAATCATTTGAAGACATTATTTAATGCAAATGTGTTATATATTTCATAGTTTGGCTATGAAAACATACTTCACAGGTTAGTAAGGAGTATATACTCTGATCAACAGGGCACAGGACACAACAGCTCTTGTGTTAAGTATGTGTGTTAATGGTGAATTGTCTCTCTTTATCGAGAGTTTTTTTTCGCTCTAGCCAGATATGACGTTTGCACAAGATGCTTTCATGGAACTTGCTGTGGTTCATCCTCCTTCCACTTGCCGTCTAGACCTGCTTCATCACTTTGGAGCCATTTGCTTGTGCTGTTCACGTTCCTGCAGCAAATATCTTTGATATGCTAAAGACCCCTCAAAACCAATATCCTTTTGGTCCAAACCTAATGTGTTTTGTGTGTAACTTCCTAACTGCCAAATCCCGCATTCTTTGCTTTCTTATTAGGGGTTTCTGGGCTTGGTTTTCCATAAAGCTGCTTTGTGTCTATTACATTAAAAGCAACTGAAATTGTGTTACCTTCTGGAAAAGTGCAAAAGAGGATTCTGTTCATTCATCAAAGTTCATTTGTTTGCTTGTTTTGAGGTCCACATTTTCTTTTGGGAGATGGATTCAGTTTCAAGTCTGTACCTAATCCTTGAAACTATCCACAGCGCTTCTCTAGCAAAGATGCAGGCGTATTTTGTTCCTGAAAAGCTCCCACTGACATTTATTACGACAGGCTTTGTTTTTGTTCCTGCCTGCAGGAGGCCAGTTCTATAGAAGGAAAACATTCGACTTAAAAGGACTCTAATCACCAAACTGCACAGTTTTACAAGCAACCCTGCTGAAGCTGTGTACAGTCACTGCCTGTGCGCATATTAAGAACGTGACATCTGAGGCAAGCCAGAGACACAGTGACACCTGCAGCTCGCCTTAATTGCTGTGATTAGTGCTGTCATGGGGATAATTGTTGGTTTCTATAGCAGAAATTAGATTTTTTTTTTCGACATAATTTGCACCGTTTTAATGAGTATATTGGGTTGATAAATGAACCGGTTCATCAGAAGAAATGTAAACAATCTTTCCCCTGCGCCTAGAGAGAAGCAACCCGAGATTTTTTCCTCATTTGCTCATTCTTCCGACCTTCATTTCAACGCGTTACTTTACAGTTTTGTTAATGCCAGACTGCCATTAATCAGTGATCTAGAGAGGCGATTGATAAATATTACGCAAAGGGGTTGACTTTGCATTACATCGAAACTATGAATGCTACAAAATTGGTATTATACACAATATTAAAAAATACTACAGTACTTTTTAGTCGTATCATAAAAATACAGTAAATGTGCATTAGATTAATAATACTTGTTATATATATAGAAGAAAATCTGTGTCATTGTCATATTTCTAACGTCTGCGCATTTGTATTAAAGTTCCCTTTATATCGCTCTTGAAATTATGGAAAACTTCGTAGCGTACTGGTTTTGTGAAAGCTTCTGTATACTTCGGTACACTGGAATTTTCAGCAGAAATCTGGTGACGAAAATCCTTTACCTTTTTCTCTAAATGTCTTCCGGCATTATCAGAGCTTAAAGCAGACCCGTTCCAACAGAAGCGTCTTCATAACCTGAATTATTTGCACATCACAATCTATTTAGAGCGCATCTTTGCACCCTGAAATGTTGTAGAGACACGTTTGATTCGCATAGTAGCACGTAAAGATCCCACAAGGACACGCCTCTGTCTTTTACATTGGGACTGTTCAGATTACATGGCCCTCTGGCTGGGATAAGAACATACGGGAACTGGGGGCTAGCTCACCAACTGTGGTCATTTTTTTTCAACTCCTTCAGCACTCTTCTAACCCTAATTCACTCAAGTGTAAAAACAGAGTTACTAACTTTCAACACCATGGACAGCTCAAACGACCGTTTTTAAACGAGATTTGAGCTTTTGGCCACTTTTTCAGAACATAAAATGATCTACAATTTTACAGCAACTACGGTCTATGTTATCACATTTTGTCTTAACGTATATTTTTATATTGGCTTCTGAAGTGAGCGCATATACTTTATCTTCGGCTTCAAATTTTTGCATTTGTGTTTTATGGAATATTTAGCCTACTGAGCGTATTTGCATCATATGCTTATAAAGACTAGCATTTGCGTATAAAACCATTCATAAACTGTCTGCTGACATTTTATTAGAAAAGTAAAGATTTCACCGTCTGTCGCATTCTCCTGTTTCCAGACACTCAGCCAAGTTCAAACCTCAGTATCAAAGCACAGGCTAGGTGATCTGCGCTCGCGGCGGCGCGTCTGTGCCGCATGCCGCGCATCAGCAGGGTGCGTGCTGCGAGAGCGCAGAAAGAGCGCGAGGGAGTATCTTTCCCGTCGGCGATCGAAACAAACCTTGGAGACGCGCTTTATCGCGTAGGGGAGTGGATGGCGGGAGAGGGTCATGAAGGTAATCACTACCTTTAAACTGGCTTTAGGGGGCTGGTACCACAGAAGGAGCGCGCTCTGCCTATCAATAATTAATCCATTTCTGAAGCGGCGGGAAAGGGGGGCACAGCGCGCGGCTCCGAAGATCCTCGATTTGAACAGTAATCATCGGCAAGTCATGTCACAGTCTGACAGCGCTTCGAGAAGAGCTGACGAGGAGGACAAAGGAGGATGAAGGAGGGAGAGGAACCGGGAGTGGTCGAGGAGGAATATAATGAAGTTGAGTGGACAAGGACTGTGTACCATCGTCTCCAGCAGTCTGCTTTTTGTCTGTGCCATAAGCACAGTTGTCGTCGGATTCAAATGCATCTCTCTGGGATCCCAAGTGAAAGTACATTTCCACCTCGGGACCGCGGCTGGGGCTTTTTACTCGGGAATACTTGTCGGACTCGGGCAAGTGCTGTTGGGGATGGCGCTCGTTTGTTGCAAAGGGAAACCCGGGTGTCGGAATTTCTTTCTCTTTGGAATCTTGGTGTTCCTTCTGGGAGTTCTCACTGCGTTCTCCGGGGCCGTGGTGGACGGAGACACAGTGTCGCTGGTGGAGCGGAAATATTCGCACTATTGCTTGGACTCTGTGGATCTAAATCCCGTATGCGATCAGCTGAAGGATTATCAGAAAGGTCTGGTCATATCCACCATTCTTAACACTTTGGAATGTCTCCTAGGGTTGATGAACCTGGTGATTATTAAGAGGTACCAAACCGCGCAGTTTTATAGGAGACGGCGCACACAGAGGCAGAGTGCGGGGGCGATCATTCTCAACGAGGAAAGAGACTTTGCGGTGGCGGAATTCCAACCGGTGTCTTATATTAACCTGGGGGTATTTCACGTGTTTGATGAGGCTGGCGTTGAAGTGCAGTGCTGCGGCCACCCGTCTATCGAACTACCGGGCTACTCGCCAAACGATCCGGAGTTGAACCACTCGTATCCTTTCTCTTACCCACTTCCCAACGAGTTGCCGCCAGCGTATGAAGACATATTTCCCGGAGAAGCGAGTAACAAATAGTGACAGAAAAAAAGTTATAAAATGGACTCTAAAGTCTGCAGTGACAATCACTGGCGATTTGGCCCCCGTATGTATGTACAATGTTGGGAACGAAAGATCTTTCTCTGATGGCAACAGCTAATTGCGTTAATGTACTGCCTTTTTCGTGGGAAGCAAGCAAATATATGATACACAATACGGTCAATGAACTGCAGTTTCCAAACCAGATTTAATGGTAAGAGATCTATACAGATAATATATAAGCAGTATAAATATAATGAGGTCGTTTAAATATGAACGCACTATTTGTTTTAACCCACTGATTGATTGTACTCACATCTTATGCCCATGTAGTTTGTTAATGTCATTCTATTGTTTTCCTTAATACTGCCTACGTTTAGCTCATAAATAAAAAGTGTATTTACTCTTCCTTGACGTAGATATTTAATCCAAATTTACAGGGATCGCAGCTAGGCCTGCTTAAGAATTAGCAAACAAAATTAATAATAAAAAAACAAAAACAAAAACAAAAGACGGTATAACATGTCCCGTGTGGTGGTCTATGGGATATCGTTCTTTGGCCTACTTTATCTACAGGTAATTAGGCAGTACCAACGCGACTCTTTGATATGCAAATAAAACGATGTGTTCCATACCACATTCAAAACAAAAACACACGTGGAGTTTTGTCTCATCTTCTTTTAGTGTGTACAGCGTATGTGGTTCCCTTTCAAAGTATCATTCGTCAGAGTAATTTTATGAAAAACAAGTCGTTTTGTAGTCAGCATTACCGAGAATTAGGATACTACAACTCTAAAGCTGGGTAATGATTCAGAGGACACGGGCTGACACAACTCTAACGGTTTACAGAAACCACCACATGACTAATTACGGAATAGGATAATTATATACTGTGATTGCATAAAGACGACGTAGGCACGCATAACGGCCCAAGCCGTAGATACATGAAGCCATCACGTTTTGCTTTATTTGTTCGTCACTAAGTAACAGCATTTGATAAGGGCGCTTGCTCTTGTGAATAAAAAAGAAACAGAGTGATCACATTCTGCATGTATTTGCACGTGGGAACACCTCCAGCCGTAGAGAACGTGCCTGGTATCTTCCTCTGCTGTTTATACTTCAAGGAAGCACTTATTGACAGCTATGGTGAGGACAGAATTTTATAAAGGGAAATACATAGCAAACTTTGCCATCACATGAAGTAAAGGTAAAGTAAAGGTGTTACTTCATGAGCCCCTAAAAACCCCAGAAGTTATTGTATATTGGGTATAATTAAATACATCTCGCTGTACATACGTTTACCAGTCACTCAGCGTACAGTGTGAAATTTGAACCCCAACATAGCATCTGTGTATGAATGATTGGTCCATGTTTGAGAGGATCTGTGAAGTGTCTTTGGGTCTCTATTGAGAATGTTGAGAGTGGTGGTAATGGATCTTTGTCAGAACTTGGTGTTGGTATGGGAGTCCAATCTGAGAGAAAACCACAGAGGTCTAGAAACACAAGTGGAACCTGTCACTTAGATGTTTGATCAAAAAGGCCTATGTATACATTTTGGTCATAGCACTTGGACATTGACCACCTAATTACTTAAAGTGCCTCTTAAAACTGCAGTGTGGTATAGTTCTATCAAGCATGTAGTGCTAGAAAAGATATCCTTAAATGGAAATGTCAGGGAGCAGTATATGATTTGAAAAATGTAAGTAAATATGACAAAGTATAGGCAACAATCATCTAGAAACGTCCCTCTGTCACCAAAAGTGCAGCGGTGACGTGTCCTGTGGATGTTCTCTTCGTTCCTGGCACCTTTTCAAAAAGGTTTCATTTAGCTAATGGAAGGGAACAAAATTTCAAGCAATTTACGTTTTACCTCATTCTCTTTCTGTATTCCATTATCTATTATTTAAATGACCACGCACAGAATGTACAATGTCTGTATAAGCCTGGGGCGTTCTAATTCGTAGAATTAAATGCTTAGTTTGGTAGTTAATGTAAAATTCACTTATTTATCTGTGGGGGGGGGGGGGGTGAGATGCTACTGCCCTCTTACTCTCAAGATGGGGCTGTTTCTGCACGGAGAGAGAGAAGGAGCGGAGGGGAAGCAAGGATTCACACTAACAGAATGATCGTCCTGTAGGAGTTTGGGTATTATGCTTAATTTCTACATCTGTGCTCTCTTGCTGTATCGAAAATGTTGAAGAGACTAATTTGTGAGAGTGGAATTCATTATTCTTTTTTTAAATTATATATACGATTAATGAGATAATCTCACAATTTGCTAGAAGTAACTAATTACATAGCCTTAAGTGTGCATCTCTCTCTGTCAAATTCGGAGCTGATTTATTTGCCCTGCTTTCCTGACGCTATCATGTGCCTCCAGCATTAGTCCATTACACAATCCATCAGGACTAACATGTTTATAAGGAGAACTAATCCAGCACTTCTTCTAGCCTTGTGATAAGTTCACAACACAAAACATTTCATTTGGTTTGCACTCTGTGAATTGAGGTGAGTGTTTTGCATCTGTTCATTTGAATCGGTCGTTTTTTGGTACGATTGGTACAGAGATTGGTATAGAGACGATGGAGGTGACTCCACAAAAAAAAGTTCATCAAAGCACATCACGACAACGTAATGGAAATCTGGAACAACCCGATGGTTTTGTTAACTTTTAATGTATGTCATCGTTTATGTGAATGTCGCAGATCTGAAAGACCTTCTTCCTAATGCTGTTTTGTATCTGGCTCATGTCTGAAATGCTTTGTTACTCGAAAACAAATGAAGTGCTGTTACAGTCTTTTAAAGGAGCATCCTTTGATTGCCTGTCAGCACTGAAGGGGTACATTTGGTAACGTGACTGTTAGGAATGTATGTTTTTCATGTGTTTTACAAGTTACATCCATGGATGCATTATGTAGTTGTATCTTCTACAGAAAATGCTTTGAAGTAAATGGCTGTAATCCAGGTCAGGAAAGGGGTGGGGGTTTTGTTCTGCAGTGGAACTTCTGCATGACTCAGAAAGTTCTGGATGCTCTCCAAAGACCTCCACTGCTGCTGGGTAGGCTGTATTTCCTTTAAATGACACAGAGCAAGAATTAGAGAGGGGGCAGAAACTGAGAGGGGAGAATGGAGCGAAGAAGCACTAGGCTCTAGCAGCAAGTGGAGGCTGTGATTCCTCCAGAAAGAGAAACGCAAAGAAAAGAGGGACAAGACAGAAGAGAAGGACGATTCGCTTTCCAACAGGTGAAGCTTTTAATGAGATCATACCTGCTTCGTCTATAAAGTCACAGCTTTTGAAGTGACAGAGCAAAAGCTAGCAGCATACTGCTCGTGCAATCAGGTAGCCAGCCAGAGGCAACCCAAGAGGAGGAGCAGGCTCTTCCTCTGAGGCAGTGGTGCTCTGTTTACTCCGTTCGTTTAGCTACCATCAGAGGGTGAATGAAACGTTTGTTCAATTTAACTTTTATGATTTTTGCCGTTTCTCTGCAATTTCCTTTAATGTGGATGATTTAGTGTGGGACCTTATAAAGAGAGCACCACGATTACTCTCTTTGTCTAAAACCCATAAATAAACGCTCCACTGTTTCATTTACCTGGATAATCCTCTCATTAGTGCTGCTTGGCCTCATGCCAGTGGTCCTGGCCCAATTTGGCATGTTGGTTTCTTTCCTTTTCACGCCGGTGTTTTATCTCCCTCCAGTGGGGGTTTCACTCACACGTGTTCCAGTTTCTCTCAGTGATTTGACCTGTGTGAACAGGTCCACGTGCAGGTACACGCAGTGAAGCACTGGTAAAAGCCGCGTCCGAAACCATCAGTTCTGTTGCCAGGGTCTCACATTAACCCGCTCGACTATCGGTTATTCTTGGCCAAAACAAAAAACATAATACAGAAATAACCAAAACAAACAAACAAACAAACAAACCCCCCCCATCCATTAAATCAGTGTGTTGCCTTAAATTACATTACACAAGTGTTTTTAACTTGAAACCAATTCTAAGATTGTATTCTAGTTTTCCTGTAAAAAACACGTCAGAAATGTTTTAGCGAAGCTGCCACAGAAGCCAGTTTCCCTGCATTGCACTGTGGACATATTTTGACTTGCAAATGGCGTGAAGCGGGGGGTCAGTCGACTGTGGTCCAGCACACCTGGTGGGGGATGCGGACGGCCCTGAAGCTCCTCGCTGGAGCAGGTGTGTGAAATAAGGGATGAAACAGAGCCATGCAGAATGATCGGAAAGCTTGGCGGCCTAAACGTGCGTGAACGCTAATTTACAATCATCGGTGTAACACTGCTATGAAACTCCAAGCTCATTTTCTCAACAGTGAAAGTGTAGTCACTCAAAATGTTACCGATATCGCCAAGTCATGCAGGATATCATAACTGAAAACAATAAAAATAATTTCTTATAAGACCACATTATTTATGGCACAAGCACTATGAAACTGATTATTTACGAATTTTGGCAGCTCTGAGACAGAAGTACACTAAAAATGAGTTTAATATTTCTGGATATATTTTGGTACTTCTGGGAAATCTGTCAAATATCTGGAGGAAGGAAAAGAGACTATATATATGCTGTATTTATATGACAAATTAATGTTCATGTCAGAAAACCAAATTTAGTTCATCCAAATGAACCTTCGTGAAAAAACACAGACATTTGAGTTTAGGAGTCAACACTTTATTTTCTGTTTACAATCTGTCCAGCAGAACAATTCTGTAACTTTCATTTATCGCTGATTGCATCAAGCCTTTTAACCATTTTGGATATAAAGGTTAAGCAGCCAAGAAGTGAGTTTATATGTTTTGAGAAATATGTTTGTGTTCAGAAAGGAGAGCACTGAGAATGTCAGGAGAAACTGCCTTTGGTGTCAAACAGATTGATTTAGAAACAAGAAATTGATTTAGATGGGAATAGCACAGTGCTGTGTGTTATGACATTCTCAATCTGGCGGCATGATTTTGAAATTTCTGCCTAATGGACATTCCTATGCTTCTGTTTGCCCAACTTTTCCCTGTGTGTGTGTGTGTGTGTGTGTGTGTGTGTGTGTGTGTGTGGTCGGGGGAGGGGGGAGGGTTTAGCAAGCACAAGGGGAGGTGCTAGATGAAGCGTGCGGGAAACAGAGTCAGGTGCAGTGAATCGCATGGTCACCTCCTGCTCACTTTGTGGGAGCTTCGCTTAACGCTGGTCGAGTGAATGTTGTACAGTGCGGGCGAGGCAGCTGGAACTGACTCCATCACCGCAAACTCCTCCACCGTTAATCACTCCAACACTCCAGACAACACTTCATTACAGCAGATGACTGATCACCCTCCGTCACAGCCTCTCAATAACTACTCTCAAGTGCGGCGCCAGGACCCAGTTGCCACGGACACTGCAGTGCCGGCTCCTCCCCCTCCTGTGGCTTCCTTCAATGACGGGATAATCACATCGTTGGCGTGAGACATCCGAACGGCGACTCAGCGTAATCGGGCTCTCCGCGGCGGCAGGGCTGGCACGTCCACCACGCCTTGCCGCCTTTATCGTCATCGGCAATGTGGTCTCCGTGGTGCCGGCGGCGCTACTGTAAGTTCGTGCGTCTGTTTGGTCAGCTGTGGTCGGCACGGGGACGCTGGAGGTCAGGACAGGGTGAATGCGGAGAAAGATTCACACACGCACATAACAGAGAGGCCAACAGATGGATAGAGCATTAATGAAAGAGATGTGGTAGTCAAAGACAGGTGGACTGAGAGAGAGAAAGGACTCTCAGAGGTCCCATGGAGAAACACAGGGCTTTGCTCCAAGGCAAGGGTGCTGATGAGACTTTGGGTTTCACACACAGTAGACAAGTTGCGGCAGTAAGAAAACCGGGCTGGCATACAGCCACCGGGTGGGGGTGGGGATGAGGGCTGGGGTGCGACTAAGGATTCAAAAAAGAGAACAACATAAAGGAAATGAAGCAGAGGGTTTAGGTAATTGATAGAGCGATGAAGGGGACTCCTTCATGGCTGTCTGGAAGATGGAAGAAAAATAAAGTAGGGAAAGAAAGTTAATCATTTATGGTTCAGAGGATGCATTTAATCAGAGCTTTATCAGTTTAGGGCCATTATTGGGTGGGGGTGAGGGGTGAGGGGTGGGGGGGCTACTGTCAGGAAAATTCTCTCTTTTTTAGCCCACTGATACGTCCTTTTTTGGTCTATGTATGTGTTCAGATTGTAGTCCAGCTTTAAAGGTGAAGAGGTTCCTCGACTTACATGTAGATGCTCTTTATCCAAATGCACTGACAGCTGAGTTGGAGGGAGAGTTAGGATGGTAGTTACCACAATCTGGAGTCTCCGTACTTCTTCCAGAACCATTTGATAACCAAAAATCCAAAGCGGAAAGAGGATAAGAACGTTCTCCCCTGTCGAACAGAATAAATTAGCTTGAAGAAATGAAACAAGATAAAAGTAAATTAAATGTTGATGGGAAAGTTTGATATAGTGACAAACCTGAAAGGACTTTAATGACATGGGAGAAAATGAAGGAAGGGCCAAGAAACAAGAAGGTGTGATGAGAGAGAAACATTTAATTGATCAATTTTACAGTGACAAGTTTTCATAATCACCTCTGTAAAAGTCATTAGTAATGCTGATGGTGGGAAAATCAATTGTTGCGGTGGGAACAATTAAGTTTCCGTTCATGACTGATCAGGTGATTAGTCTAAGTAATAAAAATATTCTGAAGTCTCTGTGGATATAACTGGGCCTAGTTTTGTTTTATGGATGTTTTATGAAATGAAAAGACAGATTGCTATTTTTCTTGCTATAACAACAATAAACATCAACCAACAAACAAAAAACATCCAGGTATTAAAACACTGCTGTTTAAAACATTAATATAAATGTAGTTTAAAGCAGGAAACTGGATGTACATGTAGACAACTAAACCAAGAATCATTATGTTCTGTTGACATTTAAAAGTGATTATAATAGATAAAATGATCCAGTATAATTACTGTAGATCCCCAAGTAATCTGATCGCGGGCTAGTTGAGCACTCTGTTAAGGATAAGCACTAATTCACAATGCCTAGAGAGCAATCATGACTAAGTGCTTTCAAAGTGCTGTGCAACATCACTACCCCTTTCTCTGTGCTGTCTCCTGTGGGCTTAGATACAGGTTTTCTCCAGCTTTAAAAGAATATGACCATGACAACGATGGAAAGCAAAAATTGATCTCTGCTAAAAGCTGCTCATTATGAAGAAATCTATTTGTCTGTGCAGAGCAGACAGGTAAAAGTTGCTTTGAGAGAAACTCCAGACGTTAAGACTGAGCACAGGACTTCCACAGAGGGGTGAATCGATTAGTGATCTTCTGCACTGTTAGAAATTAAGATAAGCTTTTTAAAAAAAAAACAAAAAAACACAGGACTTGTGGTATCTTCCTTGGTCACCACCAGCACTGAACATGCACAAAACATATAGTCAAACACTGAAAAGGTTTTTTTTTAATGTATTAACCCAAATAAGAAACCTTACGTGATATTAGAACCTTGATCTTACTATTACAATTAATCTAACCCTAAACAAAAAATAATCCCCACTATAAAGTTTGGTGGATAATCTGAGGGCCATTTTTCTTCTAGTGGTTTTGAAAATGTTGTTGGGATTTTTGGGAATTGTGTTATACCGGGAATATCAGATGTAATATCATATAACAGGAAGCTTGTGACCAGCATCTAACAGCATCTGCCTGGAGGATGAGACTGAATTGTGGTTGAATCTTCTGTATGGAGGATGAGACTGGATTGTGGTTGAATCTTCTGTATGGAGGATGAGACTGGATTGTGGTTGAATCTTCTGTATGGAGGATGAGACTGGATT